>AWOL01S0028070.1:35851-61891 GCA_000715115.1 Nicotiana otophora | reverse complement strand
AGCTGGTCGGAACAATGCATCTGAGGGCCACGACCACCTGAGGCACCGTGGGATGCCTGGAGCGCTGAATGAAACGGCCTGGGAGGATGGCCTCTACAAAAGTACCCTTGCCTCTAGATAAGGCACCGCTGAACTCACCAGAATGACGAGACCTCTTGTCAGACCCCTGACCTCCCTGAGTAAGAACCATTTCGACCCGTCCGACGACATTAGCAGCCGCCTGAAAAGAAATCTCACTCCTTNGAATGGCATGACGGGCCAAATCCACAAAACGGGTCTCATACTGAGTAACAGTCATACTACCCTGGTGGAGACGCTCAAACTGACGGCGACGCTCCTCTCCCAGTGTGATAGGCAGAAACTTCTCTATGAAGAGCTGAGAGAACTGGTCACAAGTAAGAGCAGGCGACCCAGCTGGTCTGGTCAACAAGTCATCTCTCCACCATTTCTTGGCGGAACCAGTCATCTGAAATATAGCAAAATCGACCCCATTGGTTTCCACTATACCCATGTTTTGTAGAACCTCGTGACAACTGTCAAGATACTCCTGGGGGTCCTCTGAAGGAGCACCACTAAAGTGAATAGGAAAGAGCTTGGTAAACCTGTCCAATCTCCATAACGTCTCAGAAGACATGGCTGTCCCATTTCCGACCTATGCCGCAATAACCGGCTGAACTAATCCGATTGGCTGAGCTGCTGGAGCCTGATATTAGAGAGCTATCTGCTCTGGAGCGGGAGTGGTAGGAGTCTAGGCTCCTCCTCCAGCCTCAGAGACTGCTGGTGCCATGGGAAATGCGCCAGTCTTGGCAACACTCTCCATAAAGCCCACCAAACGGACCAAAGCGTCCTAAAGTACTGGGTTAGCATTGAACCCCTCCGGAACTTGAGCTGGTCCGGCAGGAACAACCTGGGCTGGAACTTCCTCATCAAGTTCTATCTGAGGCTCCACTACTGGGGCTGCTGCTCGGGCTCTAGGCTGAGCCCTGCTCCTGCCTCGGCCTCTGGCACGGCCTCGGTCTCGACCTTTGCCCCGCGTAGGAGCTGTCACTAGAGGCTCTGGCTGCTGCTCAGCTGAGGAAGCGGTACGTGTTCTCGCCATATGAGAGAGAATAAGAGTAGAAGACTTCAATCAGTGTTGAGGAAGCAAAATCGCACGGTAGAGAAGAAAGAAGTGAAACTTGTTCCTAACTTCATAGCCTCTGGAAGATAAGCACAGACATCTCCGTACCGATCCTCCAGACTCTACTAAGCTTGCTCGCGAATCGTGAGACCTAGGCAACCTAGTGCTCTGATACCAACTGTCACGACCCAAAATTTCCCACCGATGAGACCGTGATGGCGCCTAATATTTCACTTGCTAGGCAAGCCAACGTTAGAGAATCATTTACCAATTCCTTATTTCCATTCAGTAATTAACATTAATTAACTACAATGAAATATAACAAGTGTGGAATATCATAAAACTATTTTAATTACTACCACCCGAATCTAGAGTCACAATTCACGAACATTCTAGAATTTACAACAAGTAATAGTCTGAAGGAAATACAACTGTCTGAATGAAAGAAAACAGTAAGACATAAAGGATAGACAAGGACTTCAAGGTCTGTGAACGCCGACAGATCTACCTTGAGTCTCCAGACAGCGGACCAGTAGCAAATCTCGATCAATCTGAGCCGGTATCAAAATCTACATAGAAAGTGCAGAGTGCAGCATCAGTACAACCGACCGCATGTACTGGTAAGTGTCGAGCCTAACCTCGACGAAGTAGTGACGAGGCTAAGGCAAGGCACCTACAGATCAACCTGTACAATTTAATAGTGTATATGCAAATAACAGAAATAAAGAACTAAATAGGAAATGTCGGGAGGGGAACATACTGAGAGGAAATACAAGATAAAGAACTACAACAAAGTTATCATTAGAGCAGTCAATATACCATGAATCAACAAGAATAGTGAATATAGTAAGAAAAAATGCACGGCATCACCCTTCGTGCTTTTACTCTGAATCTCACCATAAAATAAATAAAAACGACACGGCATCACCCTTCGTGCATTAACTCACATATCGTGGCACGACATCACCCTTCGTGCATTAACACTCACAATATGGCACGACATCACCCTTCATGTATTAACACTCACAATATGGCACGGCATCACCCTTCGTGCATTAACACTCACAATATGGCACGACATCACCCTTCGTGTATTAACACTCTCCCTTACCATAATGCAATGCATAAATATCAACAGGGAGATAGAATAACAAGTACAAACCTTACCTCAACATTTGGTTCCATAACATTAATCTCAACTTTGAAATAAAAACTCAATTATCACCAGAAAATCCGTAAACATGATAAGAACGATAAATTGAACAACACTAGTATAACACATCGCAATTAGGCATAAGAATGAGACAATATAAGAAAATCTAAGAAAACATGGAAAACAGGTATATTTGGCGGCGCATAAGTACTCGTCACCTCACATATACACCGCTCACATGAATTTCACTTAGCAAGTAATCTAAGGTTCCTAATTCCCTCAAGTCAGGATTAGACACAACACTTACCTTGCTCCGAAGGCCACTTAATTTTCAATCACAGCTTTTCCTTTGGAATTCACATCCAAACCCCTCATATCTATTCAAAAATGACTCAATAATATCAAATTTTGCTAAAGGAATCAATTACATTACATAAATTTAGATTTCCTAAGTTTTTCTCCAAAAAGTCAAAAATCAACCCCGGGCCCGCTTGGTCAAAACCCGAGGTTTGGATCAAAATCCTTAAATCCTTTTACCCATTCACCCCCAAGTCCGAATATGTAATTAGTTTTGGAATCCGACCTCAAATTGAGGTCTAAATCCTCAAGTTTTTAAATTCCTAAGTTCTACCCAAAATTACTAATTTCACCATAAAAATCCTAGATTCTAGGTTGAAATCTTGTTATAAGATGTAAAATATTGAAAGAAGAGAGTTAGAAATCACTTACCTATGATTTGGGGAAGATTTGGTCTTTGACAAATCGCTTCTTATGATTTAGGGTTTTGAAAATATAAAGAATGAATGAAAAATCCTGTGTAAGTCCCTTTTACTCAGCTGCAGGTGTTGCAATTGCGACCCGAGCTTCGCAAATATGAAGCTCGCAAATGTGAAGGAACAATTGCAATTATGATGCCTTTCACAATCCCGCTGCCTTCGCAAATGTGAGGAAAGTGTCGCATTTGCGACTACTGAACCTCGCAAATACGAGTAGATGTTTGCATTTGCGAACCTTCCCTTCCTAGACTCCCATCGCAATTGCGAAGAAAATTCCGCAATTGCGAGAACATGCTGGCCCAGACCTTCTGCGCAATTGCGATAGATAGCTCACAATTGCCAGACCTGCCTATTTCTCATTCGCGAAGCCTGATCTCGCAATTGCGAGATCAGAGGCCTGTAACAGGTACAGTTATACCAGCAACATTTTCTAAGTTCAAAACATCCCGTGGCCTATCCGAAACTCACCTGAGCCTTCGGGGCACCAAACCGGACATCCACACAAGTCTAAAAACATCATACGAACTTGGTCGCGCAATCAAATTGCCAAAATAACACCTAGAACTACGAATTTAGCACCAAATCAAATGAAATTCTCAAGAACACTTTACAATTTCTATTTTCTCAACTGGACATCCGAATCACGTCAAATCAACTCCGTTTCAGACCAAATGTCATAGACAAGTCTTAAATATCATAATGAACCTGTACCAGGCTCTGGAACCAAAATACGGACCCGATACTAACAATGCCGAATATCAATAAATTCTTAAAAACAAATAATTTTCAGACTTTTAATTTTCATCAAAAATTCATAACTCAATCTAGGGACCTCCGAATTCAATTCCGGGTATAAGCCCAGGTCCCATAATTCGATACGGACCTACCGGGATCGTCAAAATATGGATCCGGACCCGAAAGGTAAAAATGTTGACCGAAGTCAACTAAAATTAACTTTTAAAGCAAAAATTCTTATTTTCATTAGTTTTCAAAATAAAAGCTTTCCGGAAACCTGCTCGGACTATACACGCAAATCGAGGAGGGTAAAAATGAGATTTTTAAGGCTTAAGAGTGCAGATTCGAGTTCTAAAACATAAGATGACACATCTTCCTAATTATAGTTCACTTTTATTATGTTTCTAAATAGATTAAAGTTTTTAGGATTTCCGGCGCTCGTAGTAATATAGGGAAAGCTTAAGAAAGATTGGAGCCGTCTGGAGGGCAATTCACATGAGAAGGCTAATTTGGAATATCGGCCTAACTTTAAAAAGGTAAGTATCGTGCCTAACCTAGAGTGGGGAAATTACCCCTTAGGCATCGAGTCTTATGTGCCATTTATGAAATGGGAAAAGCCGTGTACCTCGACGACTATGTACTCGGGCTTATATATACAAACATTTATTAGGTTAAATCCTTAGGCATTTTAGTGTAGTAAATTGAATAATTATTGGCATTTATTTAATCCTCTCTTTGCCATGCCTCAATCCTTGTTTGTCGAATTTGATTTTATATGATAATTTGGTGTGATTGTCACTTGAATGTTTATGTGAATTTCGTGAGTTTGTTGATTTGATATTTCCTGAAAATAATTATATTGTGGATTTTCCATATGCAAATAATTAATTAAATTAGTTTAAATTGAGGCGTTAATATAATAATCAAGAATTTGGATTAATGAAGGCGTTGCCCTATACTGAGTTATTTTTCTATCTTTGTTGTTGTTGTTCTTGAGGTTTTGTGTACCTTGTGTAGAGCCTTGGGCTACTTGTTGTGAATTTAAGTGAATTTGTTGTATCTTTAGAATTGGTTGTGGCCTACGGGCAAATTGTGATATGAATTGTTGTATTGTATTGTCGTGATAATATTCTGAGTAAATTGTTGTGTGATTTGAGTTATTATTATGAGGACATAAGGGTGGCATTCCACTGTTGACATTACGTGGGTATAAGGGTAGTATTTCACTGTGGTTATGTGTGTTGGGATATTATTTGGGCGGAGTGATAAGGGTGACTATATGAGCAATAAGGGTGTCTATTGATATTGTCAGGCGGAGGGGTAAGGGTGGCTATTATTATGGAGTGATACGGGTGGCTATAGGAGAGATAAGTGTGGCTATTGTCAGGGATGATATATGATGATGTGAGATTATTTTGCTGGTGATTTTTTTATGATGTTGTAAGTTTTCCTGATGTTTATTTTTATACCCTGTGCAACTTTTCTTGTTGTTGGTAACTTGATAATAGTCTGATTCATGTTGAAATTGTGAGCATGTGGCTATTGCCGGGCGGATTATGTTATTGGCATGTGAACTGTCCTTGCAGATATGAGATGAAATATGGCACGAGGTGCTAGAAAAATATAATGATTATGTTATTGGCACGTGAACCGTCCGTGCAGATATGATATGAAATGTAGGCACGAGGTGCCGGGAAAATATAATAATTTTTTATTATTGGCACGTGAGTTGTCCGTGCGGTGTTGAAAGAAATATGGGCATGAGGTGCAGTAAAAATATGAAAGTAGGTTGAGACCCGTATTTTATGATTATGAAACGAGGTATCACACAGTGACCTTTATTCGAAGGAATTATATTCAAAAGATATTTATTTGAAAGAAGTATGTTCGAAAGATATTTATTTGAAAGAGATTTATACTCAAAAGATAATTATTTGAAAGGAGTATATTTGCAATATTTTTATTTGAAAGAGTTTTATATTCAAAGGATATTTATTCGAAAGAAATGTATTCGGAAAGTATTTATTCGAAAGAATTATATGTAAAAGATTTATATTTGAAGGACTTGTTTAATTGGTTGTACTTGTATTTCTTATTCATTTGAGTAATAATTATGATGTTCTTGGTGCCTTGCTGTTTACATCACTAGTTGATTGTTATTGTTATCACTGCCATTTATTCTCTATTAGTTTTGTATACTATATTGCACAGGTTAATAGACTAGTGAGTGCCTTGACTGTACCTCGTCACTACTCCACCGAGGTTAGTCTTGATATTTACTAGGTACCGACTGTGGTGTACTCATACTACACTTTTGCATATTTTTTTGCAGAGCCAGGTGTTAGAGATATCAGACTTGGGCAGAGTTAGTGTGTTGATCGCAAGGATTCAAGGTAGAGCTGCTTGGTTGTCGCAGTCCCTTGGAGTCTTTCTATTTTATTGAACTGTTAATTTCTTATTAGAACAGCATTGTATATTCAGTGCTCGAGGTCATTCCATGTATTCAGTTAGAGTTCGTGACTCAGTATTACCAGTCTTGGGAGGTTGTTTGAATATTTCCGCTGTTGATTTTGACTCCTGTATTAAATTATATGTTTAAAAACAAATGGCTTGAATTGTTATTATAATCGGCTTACCTAGTCTTAGAGACTAGGTTCATAAGTTTTACAAGTCACGAACTAGTTTAGTAGAGTCTTACGGATTGGTACAAAGACGTCTGTAATTATCTTCGAGAGGCTACAGAACTGTTAGGAAATTTCCACTTCTTTCATTCCTGTCGTGTAGAATTTGTTGAATTTGGAATTTGATCCTTTGTATCTCTATTCTCTTACAGATGGTGAGGACACGTGCTACAAGATCAGCTGACAATACACCCGCTCATACTGCTAGGGCCGTAAGAGGTTGGGGCCGAGGTATAGGCCGAGAAAGGGCACGTGTCACAGCTAGAACATCGTGGATAGTGCAACGACCTGCCGGCTATTTTGAGAGTAATAGACCCGATCCCCTATTTAATGCTTCTCTCATATTTATTCCTGCTATTGTGACTTGCCGGGAGGTTTCATTTTGGCTTTTGGAGTGTTTTTGAGACACTTAGTCCCTAAATAGAGGTTTAAGCCTTAGGATTTGGACCATGGTCGGAACTGTGTGAAGACGACTCTAAAATAGAATTTCGTCGGTTCCGTTATCTCCGTTAGGTGATTTTGGATTTAGGGGCATGTCCGGATTGTGTTTTGGAGGTCTGTAGCTCATTTAAGCTTGAAATGGCTAAAATAGGAATTTAAGTTTGGAAGTTTGACCGGGGAGTTGGCTTTTTGATATCGGGGTCGGAATCCAGTTACGAAAATTTTCATAGCTCCATTATGTCATTTATGACTTGTGTGCAAAATTTGAGGTCAATTATTTGATAGGTTTCGACATCGAATGTAGAGGATGGAAATTCTTAAGTTTCATTAAGCTTGAATTTGGGTGTGATTCGTGGTTTTAGCGTTATTTGATGTGATTTGAGGCTTCGACTATGTCCATATGATGTTTTAGGACTTGTTAGTTATTTTTGATTGAGGTCCCAAGGGCCTCGGGTGAGTTTCAAATGGTTAACGGATCAAAAGTAGGACTTAAACATCTGCTGCAATTTTCTTCTGCTAGAAATGCAGAAATCGAAGCCTAGAAATTCGAGCCAAGGATCGAAGATCGGAAATCGAGCTCAGAAAATTGAGCCCAGGATCGAAGCCCAGAAATCGAGCCCAGCCTTGAAGGCCAGGGTCGAGGGCCAGGGTCAATGTCCAGGATCGAAGCCAGGGTCGAGGCTCAGGATCGAGGCCATGATCGTAGGCTCAGGATCGAGGGCCATGATCAAAGGCTCAAGATCGAGGGCCATGATCGAAGTCTTACAATCGAAGGTCAGGATCAAGGACCAAGATTGAGGGCCATGATCGAAGCCATGATTGAAGCCATGATCGAGGCAGGATAGAGGGCTGCCTGGGCAAAATTTATAAAACAGGGGACTTCGTCCCATTTGCCATTTTTGACAAATTGGAGCTTGAGGAGAGGCGACTTTTCATAGATTTTCAAGGAATTCATCGAGGTACGGATTTGATTAATATACATGAATATATCACTGATTTTATCATTTAATTAGTATTTTGAAATAGAAATTTGGAAAAAATTATAGAAACTTCATAAACCATAAATTGAGGATTTGGAGGTCGTGTTGTGATCGGAATTGGATAATTTTGGTATGGTTTGACTCGTGAGTGAATGGATGTTAATATTTTATGACTTTGAATCGATTTCGAGATGTGGGCCCGGGGAGGCTTTTTGGGCGTTTTTCTAATTTCTTGTTTTAGCTTTGATTTCATTAGCTAGATTAGTTTCTTGTAGCTATATTTACGTTATGTAATTGATTTGGCTAGATTTGGGCCACTCGGAGTCGGATATTCATGGAAAAGGCATTCTTACTGATTGATTGAGCTTGGTTCGAGGTAAGTGGCTTGCATAACCTTGGGTGGGAGGGGGAGGGAATCCCCATAGGATTTGTACCGGTTTTGATATATAAGCGCCATGTACGTGAGGTGACGAGTACGTACACGGGCTAATTGTGTTAAAACCCGATTCTTCTTATAAGTAATAACCTGATTTCCTTCTTATTTGAGTTTCATCAGCATGTGTAGTATCCTGCTAGACTAGAATAACATGCATACTTGCCTTAACTGTTTACTTGAACTAGGTGCAGCATGTTTATCGAATTTACCTATTTTTCCTTAATTGGTACTTAGGTTGAGTTATAGAATTTTGTGCTGTAATTATTGAATTCTATTGTTTGGATGCATATTTACTTTGGGACTACGGAACGGTATTCCAGGAGATCCCCCCGTACTGCAGATTTACTTTGGGACTATGGAACGGTAATCCGAGAGATCCCTCTGTACTGCATATTTACTTTGGGACTACGGAAAGGTATTCCGGGAGATCCCTCTGTACTACACATTTACGTTTGGGACTACGTGACGGTATCTCGAGAGGTCCCCTGTTGTGTTTCTGTGTACTGATCTGTTACCTTCTATGATTTCATTCTTGTTAAATTTTAGTCTTTATTTTACTGCAGTATTACATTCTATCTTGTTTTATTATATATTTACCAGTAGGGCCCTGACCTGACCTCGTCACTACTCGACCAAAGTTATGCTTGGCACTTACTGGTACCGATTGTGGTATATGCATGCTAGTCTCTGCACATGTGTTTTGTGTGCAGATCCAGGTGCTCCTTATCAGACACACTATCAGTGAGCTGGGACAGCTTTGGAGACTTCAAGGTATATCTGCCGCGTCCGCAGACCGCGGAGTTCCCTTCTACTCTGTCTCATGTCCATTATCTTATGTATTTTTCCTTTGTTAGACTCTGATGTATAGAGATACTAGATTTTCCTTTTGTAGTTTGTGATTCATGATGTTCTGGGTTTTGGGATTGTTGTGTATTTGTGAACAGTTAGTTGCTAAATTTATGTTTTCATTTCATTATTCCGAAAATGTTAGGCTTACCTAGTCGTAGAGACTAGGTGCCATCACGACATCATACGGAGGGTAAATTTGGTTCTTGACAAGTTGGTATCAGAGCTCTAGGTTTGTAGGTGTTGTGAGTCACAAGCAAGTTTATTAGAGTCTAGCGAATCGGTACCGAGACGTTTGTACTTATCTTCGGGAGGCTATGGAACTGTTAGAAAAATTCCACTACTTTTATTCCTTGTCATGCGTAAATAGTTGACTTCACAAAAAAAACAATTCTAAACTTCCGTATTCTATTCTCTCAGAAATGGTGAGGACACGTATAAGCGGATCTGATGACCAGATATCTGCGCCCCTACTAGAGCCGCGAAAGGCCGAGGTCGGGGTAGAGGCCGAGGACGTCCATGTGGTACAGCCAGAGCACCCGCACGAGCTGCTACAGAGGAGCCCCCAGTAGCTCCAGCTGGAGGGTAGACACCTGAGGCACCTATTTCTGCACCAGCCCTCCAGGAGACTCTAGCCTAGTTTCTGAGCATGTTCGGCACCTTAGCTCAGGTTGGATTGATTCCACTTGCTCCTGCCACATCTCAGGCCAGGGTAGGAGCACATACTTCCATCTCCAGTACTCCAGAGCAGTGGGTTCAAGTCGACCTAGTTCTAGAGATTGTGCCAATGTAGCCTGTAGATCCAGCTCAGCCCGAGGTTAGGGCAGCAGCTTCTGAGGTGGAGCAACTCAGACTTGAGAAGTACTAGAAGTACCACCCACCTACCTTCAACAGATGGCTATAGATGGTGCTCAGGGTTTTCTGGAGGAGTGTCATCGTATTCTCCGTACTATAGGCGTAGCGGAGATGGGCGAGGTTTCTTTTACTACATTCCATCTTAGAGGATCAGCCTATCAGTGGTGGCGCGCTTATGAGCTGAGTAGTCTGGATGAGGCAATTGCACTTACATGGACTCAGTTCTCGGACATATTTTTGAGAGCGTATGTCCCTTAGAGCCTCAGAGACTCATGGCGCGCGGAGTTCGAGCAGCTGTGCCAGGGATCTATGACTGTGTTAGAGTACACAATCTATTTCACTGATTTGGCCGACATGCACCGGCCTTGATTGCCACAGTTCGAGAGAGGGTTCGATGGTTTATTGAGGGACTCCACCCCAACATCCGGATTAGTATAGCCAGGGAGTTGGAGATGGATATTTCTTATCAGTAGGTTGTGAGTATTGCCAGGAGATTGGGGGGAATGCTTGCCCATGACAGAGAGGAGAGAGAGGCCAAGAGGTCTTGAGAGACTGGTTATTATTCTGGTGCTCGTGCTCCAGCAGCTCGCCATGGTAGGGGTTATGTGAGTCACCCCGTTCATTCAGATCTTCCATCCGCCAGTAGTGTTCCATCCCCTTCTAGGCCCCATGTGCCCGATTATGTACCGCCAGTATCTAGTGTGCCTCCTATACGCGGTGTTCCTAGCAGCCAGTCCAGCAGATCTGGCCCGAGCCAGCCACAGCAACCACGCTCTCCCAGAGCTTGTTTTGAGTGTGACGACATTCGCCATATGGTGAGGGATTTCCCCAGATTTAGGAGGGGTGTACCTCCACAGACTTCTTAGCCACAACGTGCTCCATCGGGACCTCAAGCTATGATTACAGCACAAGCTGCCACCCACCTGCTCAGCCAACCGAGGTGGAGGTTGGAGAGGTAGAGGTTGTCCTAGATAGGGAGGCCAGACCAGATATTATGCACGTCCTTCTCATACAGAGGCAGTCACTTCTGATTATGTCATTACAGGTATTGTCCCGGTCTGTCATAGAGATGCGTCTGTATTATTTGACCCATGCTCTATATATTCTTATGTGTCCTCTTATTTTGCCCCATATTTTGGCATATCTCGGAATTCTTTGAGTTCCCCTATTTATGTATCTACTCATGTGGGAGATTCTCTTGTTATGGACCGTGTGTATCAGTCGTGTTTGATTGCTCTTAATGGTTTTGAGACCAGAGCCGATTTATTATTGCTCGACATGATGGACTTTGCTATACGCATTCGCACTGTTCTATCCGCGAACGTGTAAGTGTGCTTTCTCCTCCTTCGCATTCGCGTGCCCTTTCACGCCTTCGTGTAGCCCAGTTCCTGGGCGATTATTTTTCCTTTTTCGCGATCGCATATGTTTTTCACGATCGTGTAGCACTAATTCCGGGCAGTAGCCATTTCCTCTTCGTGATCGCAGCTCCTCTTCCGCGATCGCGATGCTTTCAGGCCTGGGCAGAATATAAGTTTTCCAAATCTAGGGTTAGGTCATTTTTATCAAATTTTGACTTCTAAAAATCTATTTTGAGGGATTCCTTGTGGGTTTTTCAGGCAAATCGATTGGGTAAATGTTCTTCACCTAGAATTTATTATATTCCATAATTTTATCATTGTTTTTATCATTTAATTTGTATTTTGAGTTGAAGAAAATGGTGGTTTTGGAAGAAAATTTGCAAAATGAAAAATCACGATTTGAGGGATGAAATGGTATCGGAATTTGATGATTTTGTATGGTTAGACTTGTGAGTGAATGGGTGTTCGTATTGTGTGGCTTTTACACGATTCCGAAAGTGGGCCCGGGTCGACATTTTAGGGTGAATTTTGGACATTTTGTTAAAATACTGATTTCATTAATTAGATGAGTCTATTATGGTTGTATTTATGATATGTAATTGCTTTTGGCAAGATTTGGGCCATTCGGAGCCGGATATTCATGTAAAAGGCATTGTGACCGATTGATTGAGCTTGCTTTGAGGTAAGTATCTTGCCTAACCTTGTGTGGGGGATTTTCCTTTAGGATTTGAGTCTTCTATGTTGATTGTATTCCATGTACACGAGGTGACGAGTGCGTGCTCGGGCTTATTTGTGGAAAGTTGGCCTTTTAGGATTCTTAGGTCCTTATATTCACTGAGTATGAAGTTGTTCTTGATATGATTATGTTCCTATTTACTAGTTTAACCTCTACATGCTTTAATTAAAATTAATTGCTTCATGATTCACTCTTATTGCCTATTTGACTCTTATTTGACTTAACTGAAGACTTTACCTCTTATATTGTCATGCTATCTTTTCATATCAATTTGAGGTCTAAATTCCCGAATTTCCGAAATCCCTAGTTTCTACCCAAAGCCCCTAATTCTACTATGAAAATTCTAGATTTGAGGTTGATATTTCATGAAATGTAATGGGTAATTGAAAGCAAA
The DNA here is from genome assembly GCA_000715115.1 of Nicotiana otophora. Taxonomy (NCBI): domain Eukaryota; kingdom Viridiplantae; phylum Streptophyta; class Magnoliopsida; order Solanales; family Solanaceae; genus Nicotiana; species Nicotiana otophora. The sequence continues at coordinate 49,380 of AWOL01S0028070.1, read as the reverse complement.
TAGTTTAGAATCACTTACTAACACTTTGGGGAAGAAACTATCTCTTGAAAATCGCCTCTAGTCCGTTTGGTGCTTGAAAATATGAAATAATGCTAAATCCCGTTTTTGATTCTGTTTTAAGTGCTGGGCGACAGTGTTCATCGTGTTCGTGAGGATACTATCGCATTCACGAATCCCGCTCCTTCTCGTTCACGAGACCTTTCTCGCATTCGCAAAGTCTACTCCCCCTGGCCTTCGCGTTCGCGAGACATTGCTCGCGTTCGCGATGAAGGAAAGACCAACCCTCCCCTAGGTCCCAAATGCTTCGCGTTCTCGAGGAGCCGGACGTGTTTGCGGAGATTAAAAATTATTCATTACAGTTTCTACTTCGCGTTCACGAGAGTGCCTTCGCGGAAGCGAAGAAGGAAAACAGAAGGCACCAGAATCTCCAGAAAACCAGATTTTCCCAAGTCCAAAATATCCTGTAGCCTAACCAAAACTCACCCGAGCCCCCGAGGCTCCAAACCAAATATGCACACAAGTCTAAAACCATCATACGAACTTACTCGTGCGATCAAATCGCCAAAATAACACCTAGAAATACGAATTGAACACCAAATCCAATGAAAATTTTAAGAAAGCTTTAAAATTTCTATCTTCACAACTGGACGTCCGAATCACGTCAAACCAAATCCGTTTCTCACCAAATTTTACATATAAGTCATAAATATTATATTGGACCTATACCGGGATCCGGAACCAAAATATGGACTCGGTATCAACAATGCCAAACATTAACCAATTCTTAAAAACCATTAAACTTCAGACTTTTAATTTTCATCAAAAATTTATAACGCGAGCTAGGGACCTCGTAATTCGATTCCGGGAATACGCTCAGGTCCCATATTTCGATACGGACCCACTAGAACCGTCAACACATAGATCCGAGCCCATTTACCAAACATATTGACCAAAGTCAACTCAACTAAAGTTTTTAGGCAACAATTCTTATTATTATCAGTTTTTAACATATAAGCCTTCTGGGTCAATACCGAATTGCACATGCAAATCGAGGAGGGTAAAAATGAGATTTTTAAGACTTAAGAGTGCAGAATCGAGTTCTAAAACATAAGATGACCTTTTGGATCATCACATTCTCCACCTTTAAAACAACCGTTTGTCCTCGAACGGATATAGAAAAGTACCCGAGCTGGTGAAAAGATGGGGATATCTACTCCGCATATCGGGCTTGGACTCTCAAGTAGCTACCTCAACAGGCTGACCTCTCCACTGCACTCGAACTGAAGGGGAACTCTTTGATCTCAACTGGCGAACTTGCCGGGCAAGGATAGCCATCGACTGATCCTCATAAGTCAAATTCTTGTCCAAGTGGACGGAGTTAAAATCTAACACATGGGATGGATCGCCGTGATACTTCCAGAGCATGGATATATGGAATACTGGATGAATTGATGATAACCCTGGTGGTAACACAAGCCTGTAAGCCACCTCTCCCACTCTTGTTGGCCCATAGTTAGTGTCAAAGTTGACCCCTCGTCACTACTTTTTGGAGGTTAGATTGGATACTTACTGGTTACATGTTGTTTATGTACTCACGCTACCCTTATGCACTTGACTATGCAGGATCTGAGGCAGGTACATCTGGTTACCGGTTCGGTGCGCATATTTGATCCCCGCTATGAGACTATACGGTGAGTTTCCCTTCCGAACCGTTCTGCAGCAGCCAGAGCGTTTCTTTTGTTTATTTGTTCTGTCTATTCCATTTTAGGTAGTAGATTAAAAGTTTTTGTATATTCTACTAGTAGCCCATATACTTGTGACACCGGGTCTTGGCACACACTAGTAGACTTATGATTTTTGGGTTGTATTTCTACGGTTATGATTTCATTTTGGTGCTTTCGTTTTGCTCACTTTAATTCCATTATTTGTTAATCTTTTTAAAAATTTAAGGAAAGTTAGCTATTGGAAAAACTTATTAAAAATGGAAATCACTAAATTGTCCACTATCGGCTTGCCTAGCAATAGCGCTGGGCGCCATCACCGTTTAAACCAGAATTGGGTCGTGACAACATAGTATCAGAGCACTAGGTTTACGTAGGTCTCACAAGTTATAGGTAAACCTAATAGAGTCTTGCGGATCGGTGCAGAGACATCTGTGATTATCTTCGAAAGGTTATAGGGTGTTAGGAAACTACTCTTTATTCATCTCCTATCGTGCAGTTGATGGATACTAAGTTCGTTTCTCTCATTCTATTACAGATGGTGAGAACGTGTATGGCAAGCGTTCCAGACCCGGGAGGAGCTTCTCCCCCTATTGCTAGAGGCCGAGGCAGAGGCCGGAGGAGGGCACCAGCCCGAGGTAGGGGACGAGGACATCCCAGAGCTGCCCCAGTTGCACCACCAGCGGATCCAGTGGAGGATCCCACCATTGAGGAGCAGGGCGAGGTACCCGCAAGAGAGTTAGCCCCGGTAGATTTCATGTCAGCACCGGGCTTTCAGGAAGTCATGGGACGTATGTTGCAGTTCATGGACACTATGACTCAGGCTGGTTTATTTCTAGCGGACCACGCTACATCTCAGGTGGTAGGGGGAGCACAGACCCCTACCGCTAAGGCTCCTGGGTATGAAGGCGTTGTATATCATACCCCGTGCATTCTCCCCATGGGCGAAGCCCTGCCAGTCGCAGCAGTTGTACCTGAGCCTAGACTAGTTGCGGCCGGCGAGCCGCAAATGGACTAGGCTTCACCCTCCGGTCTTTGGGGGTGAGCGACACGAGGATCCTTAGGACTTTATTGATAGGTGCAGGGACAGACTGCACAACATGAGGATATTGGAGTCTCATGGGGTGGATTTCACTACCTTTCAGTTGGAGGGCCGAGCACGTAGGTGGTGGCAGTCTTATCTTCTTGGTAGACCAGCAGATTCTTCTCTCAAGACTTGGGACTAGTTCACACTGCTATTCTACGACAAGTATATTCCACCCTCTCAGAGGGAAGAGTTGCGATTCCAGTTTGAGCAGCTCCAGCAGGGTCAAATATCCGTGACCGATTATGAGGTGAGGTTCTCTAAGCTGTCTCGCCATGCACTCACGATACTCCCTACTAAGGCAGAGTGGATGCAGAGGTTTGTTGTGAGGTTGCACTCAGCTATTCAGGCTAGTATGGCCCGATAGGTAGAGATGGGGACTTTCTACCAGCTAGTAGTGGAGATTGCTCGGAGGATCGAGGGCTATCACTAGAGGGGTAGGGAGCAGATGCAGTAGGCTAAGAGGGTCCGTTAATTTGGGGAGTTCAGAGGTGCCCCAGCTGGGGGCAGAGGTCAGTTCAGGAGGGGTCAGCCCAGTAGGCCCCCATATCGAGCACCGCCGCCTCCACGGGGTGCTCCAGCATGACCCTATTTCAGTGCTATGTTGGAGAGTTCTTACCAACTACCAGTTGTTCAGGGTCCTTCCAGTGGGTACTACAGTCATCAGGATTCTTCTAGTGCTTACTTCAGTGCCATGCCAGAGAGTTCATATCGCCCACCAGCTATTCAAGGTCCTTCAGGAGGGTATTCAGGCCATCAAGGTCAGACTTCAGGGTAGCAGATTAATGCGCCGAGAGGTTGTTTTGAGTGCAGGGATCTTAGTCATGTGCGGAGATTTTGCCCCAGGCTTCGGGGCAAGGCATTGCAGCAGGGCCAACAGCATATAATTATAGCTCCAGTAGTCGCACTAGCTGTCCGACCACCCAGAGGCAGAGGGCAAGTGGGTAGAGGTTGTCCCAGAGGTGGAGGTCAGGCAGGCGGAGGCCAACCAAGTGTCGCTCCAGCCAGATTTTATGCTTTTTCGGCCAGACCAGATGCAGTGGCCTCAGATGCCGTGATCATATATATTATCTCTATCTGCGGTTGGGCTGCTTTAGTATTATTTGATCCAGGATCTACCTATTCGTACGTGTCATCCCTGTTAGCTCATTTTCTGGATGTTCCTCGTGAGTCCTTGGGTACTCATATTTATGTGTCCACTTCTGTGGGCGATTCTGTTGTTATGGATCAGATCTATCGGTCCTGTGTGGTTACATTATTTTGGATATGAGACTAGGGAGGATCTTCTATTGCTTGATATGACCGATTTTTAGGTCATCCTAGGCATGGACTGGCTATCTCCATATCATGCCATCCTTGATTGTCATGCCAAGACTGTTACCTCAGCGATGCCAGAGCTGCCGAAGTTGAAGTGGAAGGGTTTATCTGTCAGTACATCTAGTCGAGTTATATCTTGTGTGAAGGCTCGACACATGGTCAATAAGGGTTGCTTGGCTTATCTAGCCTATGTTAGGGATACTACCATAGAGTCTCCGACGATTGATTCAGTGCCAGTAGTTTGGGAGTTCGCCGATGTGTTTCCTTCGAACCTTCCAGGCATGCCACAAGATTGTGATATTGATTTCTGTATTGACTTGGCTCCAGGCACTCAGCCTATATTTATCCCACCATATCGTATGGCTCCAAAAGAATTGAAGGAGTTGAAGGAACAGCTTGAGGAGTTGCTAACAAAAGGGTTCGTAAGGCCGAGTGTATCACCTTGGGGTGAACCAGTATTATTTGTGAAGAAGAAATATGGGACTATGCGGATGTGCATTGATTACCGCTAGTTGAACAAAGTCACCATTAAGAACAAGTACCCGTTGTCGCATATTGATGATTTGTTTGACCATTTGCGGGGTGCTAGGGTATTTTCTAAGATTGACTTGAGATCGGGGTACCATCGGTTGAAGATTCAGGACTTAGATGTTCTGAAGACTACCTTCTGTACTAGATATGGCCATTATGAGTTTCTAGTGATGTCCTTCGGCTTGACCAATGCCCCAGCGGCGTTTATGGATTTGATGAACAGGGTATTCAGGCCTTGTATTGATTCCTTTGTTATTGTCTTCATTGATGACATCTTGATTTACTCACGTAGCATGGAGGAGCACGAACAACATTTGAGAGTAGTGCTTCAGACCCTGCGGGAACAGAAGCTATATGCTAAGTTTTCCAAGTGTGATTTTTGGTTAGATTCTGTGGCATTCTTGGGGCATATGGTATCAGGTGAGGGTATCAAGGTGGATCCCAAGAAGATTGAAGTAGTTCAGAGTTGGCCTCGTCCCACTTCGGCAACTGATATCATGAGTTTCTTGGGATTAGCAGGTTATTATCGTCAGTTTGTGGAGGGATTTTCATCTATTGCAGCACCTTTGACTAGATTGACCCAGAAGAGTGCTCTGTTCCGTTGGTCCGAGGATTGTGAGGCGAGATTTCAGAAGCTCTAGACAGCTTTGACTATAGCACTGGTTCTAGTGTTGCTTTCCGGTTCAGGGATGTATACATGTATTGCGATGTTTCACGCATTGGTTTGGGTTTTGTACTGATGCAAGAGGGGCGAGTTATTGCATATGCTTCGCTTCAGCTGAAGATTCATGAGAGGAATTACCCTGTGCACAACCTGGAGTTAGCCGCAATTATTCATGCGCTTAAGATCTGGAGGCATTACCTTTATGGGGTATCCTGTGAGGTTTACACTGATCATCGCAGCTTACAGCAATTTTTCAAGCAAAGGGATCTCAATTTGAGGCAGCGTAGATCGCTTGAGTTACTGAAGGATTATGACATCGCTATTCTTTATCATCCGGGCAAGGCGAATATGGTCGCGGATGCCTAGAGCAGAAAGGCAGAGAGTATGGGTAGCTTGGCATTCATTTCAGCAGAGGAGAGGCCACTAACCTTGGACGTTTGGTCCTTGGATAACAGACTCGTGAGGTTGGATATTTCGGAGCCCAGCCGAGTTCTTGCATGCATCGTTGCTCAGTTTTCACTATTTGAGCAGATCAAGGCTCGCCAGTTTGATGATCCGCACTTAGCGGTTCTTAGAGAGACGGTACTACAGGGTGGTGCCAAGGAGGTTTCTATTGACGAGGATGGTGTTCTGCGACTCCAGGGTCGTCTATGTATTCCTAATATCGATGGCTTGAGGGAGAGGATCCTAGAAGAGGCACACAGTACCCAATATTCCATTCACCCAGGTGCTACGAAGATGTATCGCGACCTAAAGTAGCATTATTGGTGGCGGCAGATGAATAAAGACATAGTTGAGTATGTAGCTAGATGCTTTAATTGCCAGCAGGTTAAGTATGAGCACCAAAGGCCAGGAAGCCTACTCCAGCAGATGACTATACCCGAGTGGAAATGGGAGCGTATCACTATGGACTTCGTAGTTGAGTTTCCACGGACTTTGTGGAGGTTTGATGCAGTTTGGGTCATTGTAGACAGATTGACCAAGTCGGCACACTTTATTCCTATGATGACTACATATATCTCAGAGAGATTGGCCCAGATTTATATCGAGGAGATAGTTTGGTTGTATGGTGTGCCCATTTCCATCATTTCAAACAGAGGTCCTCAGTTAACATCATATTTCTGGAGAGCGATACAGAGTGACTTGGGGACCCGCGTAGAGCTCAGCACAATATTTCTTCCGCAGACCGACGGTCAGTCGGAGCGGTCAGTTCAGATATTGGAGGACATGCTCAAAGCATGTGTGATTGACTTTGGAGGGCAGTGGGATCGATTATTTCCGTTGATCGAGTTTTCTTACAACAACAGCTATCAGTCCAGCACCGCGATGGCTCGATTCGAGGCTTTATATTGCCGGCGGTGTCGTTCTCCCATTGGGTGGCTTGAGCCCGACGAGGCTAGATTGTATGGGGCTGATTTGGTGAAGGATGCCTTGGAAAAGCTAAAGTTGATTCAGGAGCGGCTTCACACAGCTCATTCTCGACAGAAGAGTTACGCAGATCAGAAGGCGCGTGATTTATCGTTTATGGTGGATGAGAAGGTTCTCTTGAAAGTCTCGTCGATGAAAGGTATTTTGAGATTCGGAAAGAAGGGAAAGTTGAGCCCAAGGTTTATAGGCCCATTTGAGGTATTGAGGCAAGTTGGGGAGGTTGCTTATGAGCTTGATTTGCCTCCCAGTCTATCGGGAGTTCACCCAGTTTTCCACTTGTCGATGCTCTGGAGGTATCATCCCAACCTGTCGCATGTGTTATACTTCAGCACGATTCAGTTAGATGAGAGTTTGGGTTGTGAAGAGGAGCCAGTTGCCATAGTTGATAGGCATGATCACCAGTTGAGATCTAAGATGATTTCTGCGGTAAAGGTTCAGTGAAGGGGCCAACCAGTCGAGGAGGCGACCCGGGAGTCCGAGGAGGACATGCAGAGCAGATATCCATACTTATTCAGCACTCCAGGTATGAATCTAAACTCGTTCGAGGATGAACATATTTTTAAGAGGTGGAGAATATAACGAACCGACCAGTCATTTTTTTCTCTAGAACCTCGTTCCCCTAAATGAGACTTCCCATATGTGCCTTTACTGTTTTATGACTTGCGGGATGGTTAGTTCGGGATTTGGAAGGGTTCGGGTTGAAATCGGAACACTTGGTTCCTTAAGGTTGGCTAAAAAGGCCAAGTTTGACTTCGGTCAATATTTTGGGTAAACAACCTCGGAATCGGGATTTGACGGTTCCAATAGGTATGTATATGATTTCAGACTTGGGTGTATGTTCGGATCAGGTTTTGGATGACCCGGGAGCGTTTTGGCGCCTAATAGTGATGGTTTGTTCTTTGAAGGTTTTAGAAGTTCTTTAAATTTGATGTGGAGCGGGTTTTGGTGATATCGAGGTCCAAAGGGAATTCCGAGACCGGGAATAGTTCTGTAATGTTATTTAAGACTTGCACGCCAAATTTGGTGTCAATTCGGGTAGTTTAAGTACGTTTCGGCGCATTTGGAGTAAATTGAAGAACTTGAAGTTTATAAGTTTGATTCAATGGGTTTTGGGGTGCCATTCTTAGTTTTAATGTTGTTTCGGGCCTTCCGAGAGTTCGAGCGAGTCTATTTTATGATTTCAAGCTTGCTCGTATATTCTGGCCCCGAGTGCCAATCGGACGGGGCTCCAGCCAAGTTGGAAGCTTAGAGCAACAGCTGAAGCTCTCAGATCTGTCATAGTCTCAACTGCTCTTGGCCAGCCATAGGTGCGGGATCGTAGATACGAGCCACGAGCTATAGAAGCAAAATATCGAGGGCAACCCTGGAACCGCAGATGCGGAAGATTGGGCGCACCTGCATGACCGCATGTGCGAGAGCTGTGGTCGCAGGTGCGACTAGGCTCGCAAAAGCGGCCCCTTCTGTCCGTAGATGCGGAGTAAAGCCAGGTGAGGGAAAAACACACTTGTGAGGCAATTACCACAGATGCGGCCAAGGCACCGCAGGTGCGAAAATCGCTGGGTAGTGAGGGTTCATTTAATACGGGAGTTAGGCCATTTTTATCACATTTTTATTTCACTCTTGGGCGATTTGAGAGCTTTTAAGGAGGGGATTTCACCTAGCACTTGGAGTTAAGTGATTTCTACTAATCTTGAGTTAAATACATAGATTAAGGGTAGCTAATAACATGTAAATTAGTGAAAAATCATGGGTTTAAGTGAAAACCTAAGTTTTTGATAAAATGAGATTTAACCACGAAATATGTTATGGAACTTAGTAAAAATCATATATTTGAGTTCATAAGGTTATGGGTAACAACTTTCTTCAAACATTTTTGGAATCCAGGCAGGTGGGCCCGAGGGTGAGTTTTAGGATTTTTGCAAATAGGCTTGGGAAATCATTTTGATAGTTAGGGTATGAACGTTTAAGCATGTATTAATTATTCCATATAACATTTGACTAGTTTAGAGTCGTTTGGTGCCGAATTGAGGGTGGGGCACAAATCTTGGACCGGAAAGTAGGCCTTGAGACGAGGTAAGTCTCTTTTCTAACCTTGTAAGAGGGAATGAACCACATAGGTAAATTATAACTAATATGTACTCCTACTTGTGGGGGCTACGTACGTACGAGGTGACGAGAGTCCGTACGTAGCTACTAATTATGCTATTGCTCGAGTAGTCTAGGACCCATACCATGCTATACTTGAAATGTTTGCACTCCTACTTGTTGAGTTAATTGCTGAAGTCATATTGGAAATTGATAAAAGAATTGTAAAAGGTTAAATTCATTTACTTAAAGTTGTGAATGGAACACTTGACTATAAATGAGAATTTATGTGTTATTTGAAATGTTTTCTATTTGTGGAGTGGGCCCAATGCCTCAGTAGAAGATAGATGCATCTATGGTTCGTGTTGTTCGACCCTCGGCAGTGCACAGTTTAAATATTAAGTTGGATCGGGTCATACGACCTCGACATAATATGCGCATGAAAAGCTTTGGAACTATTCATGATTTATATTTCTTAAAATGCCTTGAAATACTAGTTGTTAAATAATGAAACTAAACTCGGGATTTAATATTTTTGAAAGAAGAATTTACTATTTCCTGATATTTGAGCTTTCAGTATTGTTCATGAAATACATGCTTATTATAAAATTTGATATATCATTGTTGGCCCATAGTAAGTGCCAAAGTCAACCCCTCGTCACTACTTCTTCTAGGTTAGACTGGATACTTACTGGGTACATGTTGTTTATGTACTCACGCTACACTTCTGCACTCAATTGTGCAGGATCTGAGGCAGGTACATATGGTTACCAGTTCGGTGCTCATATTTGATCCTCGCTACGAGACTATACGGTGAGCTGCCCTTCCGAGCCGTTCTATAGCAGCCTGAGTTTTTTTTGTTTATTTGTTCTGTCTATTCCATTTCAGGCAGTAGATTAGAATTCTTTTGTATATTCTAGTAGTAGCCCATATATTTGTGACACCGGGTCTTGGCAAATAATATTGGACTTATGATTTTTGAATTGTATTTCTATGGCTATGATTTCATTTAGCTGCTTTCCTTTTGCTCACATTAAATTCCGTTATTTGTTAAATTTTTTTAAATTTAAGGAAAGTTAGCTATTTGAAAACTTATTAAAAATGGAAATCACTAGATTGTCCACTGTCGGCTTGCCTAGCAACAACAATAGGCTCCATCACGGCCTAAACCAGAATTGAGTCGCGACAGAGTGTAAGACAATTCATAAAAAAAAATTCAAGTCTTAGAGCCTTTTATTTTATTATTAGAACATTCAAATTTCACATAAAAATATAATTCTTTTGAAAAGCAGCTAATTTACGCTCCTAGTGCTAAGTATCTCATTTTATTCTTCTTCTTCCCTAGTGGTTAAGTTTTCAAAACCAAGATTTCTTCTTTCTGAATTAATCCAATTTCTGAATATTACGGAAATATCTAGGCTGTCCTCCGCTAATGAATACCTATGATCTCCGATTTGAAATCTTACCACGCTAAAAGCACTCTCTGATGCTACTGATAATTCTTGAATAGCCAGGATATCTTGGGCCATTATTGAAAGTGTTGGAAAAGCCTTGCCGCGCTCCCTCCACCATGCCAAAAGTTGTTCGTTGCCTTCTTTGTCTTTAATACTTTCCAATCCTTGATTAAGATAATAATCAAGTTCATCATCAATATAGGAATCAAAACTTGTTATATCATCCATACCTTCCCATAGAACTTCTACTCTAGCCTTAGAAGTAGAAGGAGCAGTTTTACTGTAACGACCCGACTTGTCATTTTGTGAATTGGCATCACGTTCAACGGTTTAAAGCATCGAGCAGCTTCATAATATGTATTATAACATAGATGTGCAGTCGAGTTTGGTTTTCAGAAGATTCGGAATTAAAATGAAAGAACAATTTTTACTTTTGAAGCTTAAATGAAAAGAGTTGACCGGGGTTTTGACTTTTGAGCAAACAACTACGGAATGGAATTTTGATAATTTTAATAGCTTTGTATGGTGATTTCGTACTTATGCGTATGTCCGGAATTGGATTTGGAAGTTCATAGGTCAATTAGGCGCATTTTGGCAAAAGTTGGAAAGTAGAAAACTTTTGAAAAGTTTGACCGGGAGTTGACTTTATTGATATCGGGGTTGAAATTTGATTCCGGAAATTGGAACATGTCTTTTATGTCATTTATGACTCGTGTGCAAAATTTGAAGTCATTCCAGATTGATTTTATATGTTTTGGCATAAATTATAAAAGTTGGAAGATTTGAAAACTCAAAATTCGATTCGAGGAGCAATTCCTAATTTAGACGTGGTTCGAAGCCTCGATGTTACGACCCAAAATCCACCTAGTTGTGATGGCACCTAACCTAACCCTTCAGGTAAGCCAATTAACAACTATCCAATCCAATTAATATTTAACTGGCTCTAATACACTCCCCAAAGACTAGTAGCACAAATCATGAGCTTCTAAGATTAGAATTTACAAAGCTGGTATGAAATAAATACATCATCTTTTCGAAATGTACATAAATAGATTTTTATAAATCTAAGACTACTATGAACAAGAGGCAGCTACGACCGGAACACAGGTACATCTTCAAATCCAGCTCCCGTCGATCACAACAACATCAACATCCAATATCTGTAGGAAAGGTGCAGAAGTGTAGTATGAGTACAACCGACCACATGTACTCAATAAATAACAAACCTAACCTTAGGTTGAAAGTAGTGACGAGCTGGAACAATGGTTAGGGTCCAACACTAATAGCCAACAACAGTTCATAACAACATAATAGAAGTAATAAAAGAAGTATCTCAGAGATAAAATGCTCAGCTCGTTCATAGTTCCAGAAAAATAGTCCTACTTTTCAAATATATCTGTAAAAACCCAAATCCTTTACCGAAATCACCAATTTATGAGTAAGTTTGAAAGTTGTGATTTTTCTCAAAACTTTCAACGGGTAATCGTTTCATTTTTAAATAACATAAAAATACATCTCTATGCCTACATGTCAATATGTAGGAGAAGTCATGAATGAAGCAATATAATACAGCATGAGGAAAAAATGCATCTCTATGGCTGTATGTAAAGTGTACATGTCAATGCGATACAACTCAGTGATAAAATCATGTGCATACTCTCAGAGTATCAATTCACTTAGTCCTCCCAGTCACCCAGTCACCCCAGTCACTCAGTCCTCACAGTCACTCAATCCTCCCAATCGCTCGGCACTTGCACTAGGTACTCGACACTCACACTCAGTAGGTACCTGCGCTCACTGGGGCGTGTACAGACTCCGGAGGGGCTCCTTCAGCCCAAGCGCTATAATCCGCACGGAGAAATCACGTGTTGCACGGATAACTCACGTGCTATAGTATAATATTTAGATCTGCACGGACAACTCACGTGCCATAGTATAATATCTGGATCCGCACGGACAACTCATGTACTGCAAGGATAACTCACGTGCTATAGTATAATATCTGGATCCGCACGGATTACTCACGTGTTGCACGGACAACTCACGTACAATAGTATAACATCTGGTTCCACACGGACAACTTACATGCTATAGTATATATTTCTCAAAACCAGGCCCCCGGCCACACTCAGTCATCAATCTCTCCAGTCTCGCAGGCTCACAATGTCATGAAACTAGCCCGAAATGATGATATGATGTATCAATAAATAACAACAGAGAATGAGATACGATATGCAATGAATGAACATGACTGAGTATGAAATTACAATGTAAGCGAATAACTCAACAGCAGTAATGACTTCAGTAGGTCTAAATAGGATAAGCATATAGTCTAGACATGGTTTCTAACATAAATCACAACTCGATAACTCTAGTACGTAGAGATTTCATGATTACAGATAAGTTCAGGTAACTACACAGTACCACAGAAATAACGAAGTCACAGTTCACACGGTGCACGCCCACACACCTGTCACCTAGCATGTGTGTCACCTCAACACCAAACACATAACACGTATAATCAGGGTTCATACCGTCAGCTCCAAGATTAGAAGAGTTACTAACCTCAAACAAGACGAGTCCAATATCGAGCAATCTAAACAATGCTCCCGAAATTCCATTCTGCACATATCAACTTCCGAACGGCCCGAATCTAGTCACAATTAATTCGATTCAGTCAACACAAATTATAGGGATTAATTCCATATAGAAATACTAATTTTCCAACAAAATTCGAAATTGCACTCAAAAATCGCCCGTGGGTCCATGTCTCGGAACCCTACAAAAGTTAAAAATATGAACGCCCATTCAACCACGAGTCTAACCATACCAAATTTATCAAATGCCGATAATAACTCGGCCTTCAAATCCCCAAATCTCCTTTTCCAATCCCTAGGCCTAAATCCTCTAATTACACCTCAAAACCACGTAATCTAGTTGGAATACTAAATGATAATTCAATATTATTGAATAACAATGATCTCAAGTGACTTACCTCAAGTTTTTCCGTGAAATCCCTCTGAAAAATCGCCCCGAACTGTGTGTTTGAACTCCAAAATGACAAAAATGTCGGACCCTTCTATTTCTGTAGCCTGCCCAACGTTTCCACTTATGCGGAGTACATAACTGCATCTGCGGTCTCGTAGATGCGAGGTCCTCCCCGCTTCTGCAGCTTTTTTCACTTCTGTGGACAAGAGGTCCGCTTCTGCGGCCTCGCACTTGCGGAACCCAAGCCGCTTCTGCAT
>AWOL01S0028070.1:2749-34637 GCA_000715115.1 Nicotiana otophora | reverse complement strand
CCCAACCTCACTTTCGCTTCTGCAATCAAATCGTCATAGGTGCGAGTCCGCTTCTGCGGTCCTGCATGCGCACCTGCGACCCCTGCCCTTGCCAAGCCAATTCCACTTCTGCGCAACAAAGCTCGCTTCTACGATTTCGCACCTGTGAGCAATATCTGCATGTGCGATTGCATCAGTAGACAGCAATAAGTTTCAATTGTTCTAAGTCCAAATTTGATCCGTTAATCATCCGTAACTCACCTGAGGCCCTCGGAACCTTAACCAAATATATAACAAGTCCTAAAATATCATACGAACTTAGTATAACCTCTAAATCACATCAAATAATGCTAAATCCACGAATCATACCCCAATTCAAGCTTAATGAAACTAAGAATTGTCAACTTCTATATTCGATGCCGGAACCTATCAAATCAAGTCCGATTGACCTCAAATTTTGCACACAAGTCATAAATGACATAACGGACGTATTGAAATTTTCAGAATTAGATTCCGACCCCGATATCAAAAACTCAACTCCCCGGTCAAACATCCAAACTTAAATTTCAAATTTAGACAATTCAAGCCTAATTTAACTACGGACTTCCAAATAATTTTTTGGACACACTCTTAAGTCCAAAATCATCATACAGAGCTATTGAAATCATCTAAACTCTATTTCGGGGTCGTTTAAACATAGTCAATATCCGGTCAACTATTTTAACTTAAGCTTTAAATCTTGGAACTAACTGTCCCAATTCATTGTGAACCCTCTCCGACGAGTCACATAATTATAATTGAACACAAGATAAGCAGTAAATGAGGAACGGGGCTGTAATACCCAAAATGATTGGATGGGTCGTTACACTCGACTAAGTTCGTATTGCATTTTGGGACTTGTTAGTATACTTGGTTGGGGTCCATGGGGCTCGGATAAGTTTTGGATGGGTTTTTAACGTGTTTGGTATTTTGTCATTTTTTTAGCATAAGCATGTAATGACCCAAAGGTTCATTTTTAGTTCTAGAGATTGAAATTCAATTTTGAGACTTCCGGGAGCTTGATAATGAATTATAGGAATGATCTGGAATGTTTGGCATAATTTCATCAAGTCGCGATTGGGTTTTTAGTGCGAAACATGAGTTAATTGTTTTACGAGCAAAGTTGGTATCGTATCAAGCAAATGATCTCTGAATTGAGTTTTCGATTAAACGGTTAGGTTCGTATTATTATTTGTGACTCATAGGAACAAGAATCGTCGAATTCCGAGTTCGTATGATGAAGTTAGAGCCTTTTTAGTGAAAAATAAATTGTTGGTGTAAACAGTTCTGGTACACACCTTTAGCAACCAGATTTGGCATTTTTAGCGATGGGAATTGGACTTTTAGCGAGCCGATTAGTGTTTTTGTTGGAAAGAAACTTAAGGACCAAAAATGGTTATTTCCTTCATTTCGTTTTGTATTTTTGGAGCACGGTTCTTGGGCAATTTGGAGGATTGTTTCCAGACTTCAACTTGGGTAACTGTCATATATCCGAAAGTGATTATATTTCATAAATCCATGGTTATATTCATCATTTAATTCGTATTTAAATGGATGAAATTCGGATTTTTGCAAAATCTTTTCAAAAACGGAAATATAAGATTTGGAGGTCGAGTTGTTATCGGAATTTGATAAATTGGTATGGTTTAACTCGTATCGGAATGAGTGTTCAGATTTCGTAAAACTTATGTCAGGTTCTGAGAGGCGGGCCCCGCGTTGACTTTCGGTTGACTTTTTAATATGAAATTTTAAGTTGACATTATATTATCCGGAATTATTTCTGATGCATTTTAATGAAATTATACAATTAATTTGGATAGATTTGAGCTATCCGGAGGTCAATTTAACCAAGAAGGCTATTTTGGAATATCGGCCTAACTTTAAAAAAGTAAGTATCTTGCCTAACTTTGAGTGGGGGAATTACCCCTTAGGCATTGAGTCTTATGTAGAAATCCATTTACGCGAGGTGACGAATACGTACTGGGATTATATGTGCAAATTATACCGATTAAAATTATAGACACCCTTATGTATTAAATTGAAAACTTGTTTGAACTTATTAAATCCTTTATTTGTCATGCCTCATTCCTTGCATGTCGAGGTTGTTTTTATATGATAATTTGGTGTGATTGCCACTTTGATTTTTCTGTGAAATGTCGTGGTTGGTTGGGTTGACATTTCTTGGAAATAATTTCATTATGGATTACTTATCTGCAAATAATTAATTAAATAAGTTTAAAATGAGACATTAATATATATTTATCAAAAATTTGGATTAAAGAAGGTGTTTCCCTATGCTGAGTTACCTTTCCATCTTTGTTGTTGTTTTTGAGGTTTTATATACGTTATGTGGAGCCTTGGGCTATTTGCTATGAAATTTATTGATTTTGTTGTATCATTGGAATTGGTTGTGGCCATTGGGCAATTTGTGATATTAATTGATTGTGTTATGTTGTTGTGATAATATTCCGTGTAAATTGTTGGGTGATTTGAGTTATTGTTATGAGGACATAAGGGTGGCATTTCACTGTTGATAATATGCAGACATAAGGGTCGCATATCACTGTTGTTATGTATGTTGGGGTATTGTCTGGGAGGAGAGATAAGGGAGGCTATTACAAGGAGATATAAGGGTGTCTATAAGAGCGATATGGGCGGCTATTGATATTATCATGGCGGGGGGATAAGGGTGGCTATTATTATGGAGTGATATAGGCGGCTATAGGAGAGATAAGGGTGGCTATTGTCAGGGATGATACATGATGATGTGGGATTATTGTGTTGATGATTTTTATGTGATGTTGTGATTTTCCTTCTGTTTATATTTATCTCTTGTGCAACTTGTCTTGTTGTTTTGGTAAACTTGATAATAGTCTGATCCATGTTGAAATTGTGAGCATGTGGCTATTGCTGGGCAGTTTATATTATTTGCACGTGAACTATCCGTGCAGATGTGGTATGAAATATGGGCACGAGGTGCCGGGGAAATATGATGATTTTTCTTTTTTTATATTTGTCACGACCCAAAATCACACCTGTCGTGATGTCGCCTATATTAGTACTAGGAAAGCCGACAACGTCAATAACCCACATTTTTCATTTAAGTTTGAAAGCATAATAATTGAATTTAATAAAAGAACCCACAATTATAGATACAACTACACTCCCAGAACCCAGCGTCACTGAGTACATGAGCATCTACACATTACAAGTCTAGAAAACAATACGGTCTATAATAGTCTAAGACCAAATACAGTAAATACAGAGATAGGAAAGGAGAGACAAAGTCTGCGAAACACAACAGCTACCTCTAAATATCCGGGTAGGCATGCTTTCAAGTTCAAGTAATTTCCAACATAAAAGGGTAGGCATGCTTTCAAGTTCAACATTTAAAATTCCACAGTAATATCATATCAACTTTGACTGAAACAGAAATAATGTCTTTCCGAAGTTTCCAAAACAGTGATATATGACAGCTGAAATGCAGCAATAATGCAATCAATGCATCCTCTCAGAGTAACAATCACTCCGTCCTCCCATTCACTCCAACCTCACAGTCACTCTTTCCTCACAGTCAGTCATTCCTCTCAATCACTCAGCATTCGGCACTCACACTTAATAGGTACTTGCGCTCACTGGGGGTGTGTACAGACTCCGGAGGGTTTCCTTCAGCCCAAGTGCTATAACAAGCCAATCATGGCATAAATCAACAAAATATGTTGTGGCGTGCAGTCCGATCCTATAAATATCCTCACAATTAGGCCCTTGGCCTCACTCAGTCATCAACCTCTCCGGTCTCTCGGGCTCTCAGAAATCATGATAAGCAGCTCAACAGCAATGATATGATGCATCAATAATGAATAAGAGAGACTGAGATGTAATATGCGAGTAAAAATCGACTGAGTATGAAACAATAATTTAGCAGATAATTCAACATGTACACAACCTCTATGGATCCCAACAACGTCAACACATAGTTTAAACATGATTTATAGATTAATTTCACTAAATACATAGAAACATGTACGGATATCAACAAATTATTCAACTACACAGTTCCATGGAATTGACCAAGTCACAATTCCAATGGTGCACGCCCGCACGCCCGTCACCTATTATGTGCGTCACCTCAAAAACCAATCACATAACACATAATCCGGGGTTTCATACCCTCAGGACCAAATTTAGAAATGTTATTTGCCTCAAACCGTCTAATTCTCTATTCTGCAATGCCTTTGCCTCGTGAATCGGCCTCCAAACGCCTCAAATCTATCCACAAATAATTTGATTCCGTCAAAACAAATTATAGAAATTAATTCCATATGAAAATACAAATTATACATCAAAATTCAAAATTTCACCCAAAAATCGCTCGTGGGGCCCACGTATCAGAACCCGATAAAAGTCACAAAATCCGAAAGCTCATTCAATCACGAGTCTAACCATACCAATTTTACTTAATTCTGACATCAACTCGACCCTCAATTCTTCAATTTAAACCAAGAGGGTTTTCTAACATTTTCAACTTAATTCACCCATTAGATAATGGAATCAAAGGCATAATCATGGAAATTAACCAAAACTATATAGGAATCACTTACCCCAAACACCTATGTAAGAATCTCTCTAGAAATCGACTTCTACCGAGCTCCCAATTTTATTTTGTGTTATGAACTCAAAACCCTCGTTTTGGATCTTTTAATTCTGCCCAGATATGCCTTCATCGCGAACGTGACCCCATCCCCGCGTTCACGTAGAAAAATCCGACTGCCCCTCAAATTAACCCTTCTCGAATGCGTCCCAAGCCTCACGAACGCGAAGCTTCGCTGACCCCTCACATCGCGAATGCGACAACTCCTACGTGAACGCGAAGGCCAAATGCACGAGGTCCCCAACTGCCTCCTCTCTCCTTCGCGAACGCGAAGAACAATTTCTCATTCGCCTCCAGGTACACTTCGCGAACGTGAGATCGTCCTCGCGAACGCATAAGAGCAAACCAGAAAAATACACCAACAGTCTTCAGCCACCAACCCAAGTCCAAAATTGATCTGTCACCCATCCGAAACTCACACGAGGCCCCCAGGACCTCAACCAAACATACAATTAAGTCCCATAACATCATACGAACTTAGGCGTACCCTAAAATCACCTCAAACAATGCTAAAACCACGAATCAGACCCCAATTCAAGCCTAATGAAACTAAGAACTTTTAACTTCTACTTTCAACGCCGAAACCTATCAAATCAAGTCCGATTGACCTCATATTTTGCATACAAGTCATAAATGACATAGCAGACCTATTCCAATTTTCAGAATCGGATTTCGACCCCGATATCAAAATGTCAACCCCCCGGCCAAACTTCCCAAAAATGCAACTTTGGCCATTTCAAGCCTAATTCTACTACAGACCTCCAAATCACAACCCGGACACGCTCCTAAGTCCAAAATCACCCAGCGGAGCTAACGGAACCATCAAAATTTAAATTTAGGGTCGTTTACAGATAAGTCAACATCCGGACAACTTTTCCAACATAAGTTTTCAATTTTAATACTAAGTGTCCCAATTCACTCTGAAATCTTTCTGGACCTGAACCAATTTAACCCGGTAAGTCATAAAATAAATATAAAGCATAAATTGAGCAGTAATAAGGGAACGGGGTTATAATACCCAAAAATGACCGGCTGGGTCATTACATTATTTATAAATAAGGTGACATATTATTGGCACGTGAGTTGTCCGTGCGGTTATGAAAGAAATATGGGCATGAGGTGCCGGAGAAATATGATAATTTTATTATTGGCACGTGAGGTGTCCGTGCGGTTGTGATAGAAATATGGGCACGAGGTGCCGTGAAAATATGAAAGTGGGATGAGACCCGTAATTTTTGTGATTATGAAATGAGGTGTCACATGGTGACTTTTACTTGAAAGGAATTATATTCGAAAGATTTTACTTGAAAGGAATTAAATTCGAAAGATTTTATTTGAAAGATATTTATTTGAAGGAATTATATTCGAAAGATATTTATTTGGAAGAATTATATTCGTAAGATATTTATTTGAAGAAGTATATGCGAGATATATTTAATTGAAAGGATTACATTCTAAAGATTTTTATTTGAAAAACTTATAGATAAAACATGTATATGTTGAAGGACTTGATTAATTGGTTGTACTTGTGTTCATTATTCGTTTGAGCAATATTTATGGTGCTTTTGTTGCCTTGTTGTTTATATCACTAGTTGATTATTGTTGATATCACTACTATTTGTTTTTATTATTGTGTATGCTATATTGCACAGGTTATTAGACTAGTGAGTGTCTTGATTATACCTCGTCACTACTCCACCGAGGTTAGTCTTGATACTTACTGGGTACCGATTGTGGTGTACTCATACTACACTTCAGCACATTTTTGTGCAGCGCCAGGTACTGGAGATATTGGAATCGAGCAGAGTTAGTGTGTTGATCGCAAGGATTCAAGGTAGAGCTGCTTGGTCGTCGCAGTCCCTTGGAGTCTTGCCATTTTATTGTACTGTTAATTATTATTCGAACAGTATTTTATATTCGATCCTTGAGATCATTTCATGTATTCAGTTAGAGTTCGTGACTCAGTATTACCAGTCTTGGGAGGTTGTTATAATTATTTCCGTTGTTGGTTTCGATTATCTATATAAAGGAAATGACTTTAATTGTTATTAAAATCGGCTTACCTAGTCTTAGAGACTAAGTGCCATCACGATGCCTGTAGTGTGATTCTGGGTCGTGACATTCACCACCTGTTATTTCCATAGATTTATATTTATCATACATTAATCTAGCAAAAGAATATTTGTTAGCTTGGCAGTCTTCGAGAGATGGTTGTTCATTTTCTGGAATTGCTAAATTCTCATAAATTTTCTGAACGAGTCCCTTTGAACCTCTTAATTTTAAAAATGGGTTAAGTATAGTAGAAATTAAATAAACTTGGGGAATAGGAAAAAAATACTTTTTAAAATTTGCAATTATTTCAGTAATGGCCGGTGCATAAGTTGAATTTGTTTTATACTTACCATATACAACAGAAATTCCACAAATATACCATAATATTTGTGTAACAGTAGGAAAATATATACCAAAAAATTATTTTGTAGCATAATAAAATTTTTCTAAAACTTTAGTAAACTTTTTGATCTCATACCAATCAGAATCAATAATTTGATCAGCGGGGATACCATTATGCATATTAAATACCTTTTTTGTAGGCACCCGATAATCATAAGCAACTTTAAGCATTTTGTAAGTAGAATTTCACCTAGTACAAACATCTTTTGGAATATTTCAATATGGAAGGTTAGCACTAGCACATTGTTGAGCAAATTCACGAAGTTTACTCGCTTTATTAGCATGAAAAATATAACTGCAAGCATGTTGTACTTTACTACAAGCATCAGAAAATAAATTAATACCATCTTTTACAACCAAGTTAAAAATATGGCATGCACATCTAACATGAAAAATTACTGAATTAATTGGACAAAGACTAGCTCTTAAGCTAGTTGTTGCGGTTGTGTTAGCAGAAGCATTATCTAAGGTGATAGTTAAAGATTTATCAATGAGCCCATAAAAATCAAATATTTGTAGAACAGTAGTTGCAATATATGCTCCAATGTGTTTTGAATCAACAAATTTATAACCAATAATATGTTTTTGCATGTTCTAGTTATGATCAACCCAATAACATGTAACAGTTAAATAATCACAACCATTTGGACTACGACCAATATCAGATGTGATAGACACTTTACAATCTAAGTGAAAAATACACAATGAATATACTGAAGATATTCGGTTTAAAATTTAAAAACATCATTTCTAACTGTGGTCTTAGGAAAACCTTGAAAAGCAGGATTGTAAGTTTCTTGTATATAATGCACAAAATCAGGGTGAGAAGGAAAAGTAAAAGGTAAGCCACAGACAGCGACCATTTTTGCAAAATTTTCACTATCTCTATCTTTGTTATAGGGACGTAAAATATTACCAGAAGCAAGGTCAAGCTGTTGTTGTAAAAAGTTTGAACCCCCGCCAGATCCACTAGGAGCGCCAGTACCGCTTCTAGGATCCGGAATGTTTCCGGTATCTATTTGAGCTTGAATCCATAAAGATTTGTGGTCCTTAAGAAAGTGCCTGGATAAACCTCCCATCCCACCACTTTTGGTATGTACAAATCGTTGCTTATATTTTTCACATACATCACGTTCATTGACTTTATCATGTTTAAAATAATTTCATACAAGTGATGTTTTGATACATTCATGTAACGACCCAACCAGTCATTTTGAGCACTAGCGCGTCATTCAGTGGTTTAAGGCAGTGAATAGATTCACTTCAGGTATATTGACTGGCACGTGTGGTCGGATTAGAATTTCGGGAAGTTCGGAGTTGATTTGGGAAGAAAATTCTAATTTCGGAAGCTTTGAGTTGGAAGAATCGACTAAGGAATGAATTTCGAGTAAACGACCTCAGAATCGGAATTTGAAGGTTTCAATAGGTTAGTATGATGATTTCGGTCTTGAGCGTATGTTCGGATTGAGTATCGGATCACCCGGGAGCATTTCGGCGCTTATTATAGAAGGTTGGTATTTTGAAAGTTTAAGAAATTCTTGAATTTGGCTTGAAGTGGATTTTTATGTTATCGATATCCGTTCGGGATTCTGAGCCTTAGAATAGCTTCGTCATGTAATTTATGACTTGTGTGCAAAATTTGAGGTCGATTGGACTTGATTTGATATGTTTCGGCACAAAATATATACAATTTGGAAATTTGGAAATTTATTAGTTTGATTCGAGGGGTGATTCATGATTTTGATGTTGTTTGACGTAATTTAAGGCTTTAACTAAGTTTGTATGGTATTTTGGGATGTGTTGGTATATTTGGTTAAGGTTCGAGGGCCTCGGGTAAATTTCGGATGGTCAACGGATCGAGTTTGGACTTGGAAAAAGGCTGAAGCGGCTGTCTTCTGGTGTAACCGCACCTGCGCGGTTTTGGCCGCAAGTGCGGAGCCGTAGAAGCGGCCAAGAGGGATGCTGATGTGGATTTTGTTGGGAAGTGCTGAGACCGTAGATGCGGCCATCTCGCCGCAGAAGCAGGACCGCACCTGCGGAGTTGGCAGCGCAGAAGCGTGGGCGCAGATGCGCATGAGGGCCGCAGAAGCGGCCAGCAACCTTGGCTTGGTTTCTCATAGGTGCGAGACTTGGCGCTGCAGAAGCGACTGTCGCAGAAGCGACCTTCTCACCGCAGAAGCAAAATTTGCGCTGGGAAGTAAGGGTTCTTTAAAATAGGGTTTTGGCCCATTTTCATCTCATTTTCGTCCATGGGAGCCGATTTTGGAACACTTGTGGAGTGCCATCTTCATCAACTATAATGGGATAAGTGATTTCTTCATATTGTGAGTGAAACATATGGTCTTTATATGGATTCAAGCATAAATATTGGTAAAACTTGTGAGATTTTGAAAGAAACCTAGAAATTGGTATTTTTGGATTTTGACCACGCAATTGGACTTGGAATTGCAATTATATATTTGAGTTCGTAATGTTATGGATAATAGTTATCTTCGAAAATTTTTGGAATCCGGGCACGTGGGCCCGAGGGTTGCTTTATCGACTTTTCAAGCAGAGTTGGGAACTTGTTTAAATTGATTTTGTTATGAGTATTAGAATATACTTTTATAGGTTTGCACATTATTTGACTAGTTTTGGAGAGATGGGCATCAGTTTGAGGTGTTAGAGAGGCTTTGGAGCTGGTTATGGAACTTCGGGGTGAGGTAAGTATCATGTCTAACTCTGTGAGGGGGAAACTACCCCTATGTGATGTATTTGATATGTGTTACTTGTTGCAGGGGCTACGTACGTACGAGGTGACGAGAGTCTGTACGTAGCTAGATTCATGTGATTGTCCGGGTAGACTTAGATTCACACCAATACTTGTATTATAGGGGTTATCTTTGCTCGTTTAATTCCTT
Source organism: Nicotiana otophora (assembly GCA_000715115.1). Classification (NCBI taxonomy): domain Eukaryota; kingdom Viridiplantae; phylum Streptophyta; class Magnoliopsida; order Solanales; family Solanaceae; genus Nicotiana; species Nicotiana otophora. Next base: position 24,614 of record AWOL01S0028070.1, on the reverse strand, counting down.
TATTTTGCATTACGACTGGAGACTAGACTCGCGTATAATGATAGACTTGCCATTTTAGAGATTTTACGGGCTTCATGATTAACCGTGGAATAATTATACTCTCCTTAATAATTTCCCTTGCGTTGTGCGTCTTCATCGAAAAGTTTCCATAAAAGAAAGTTGACCTAACTCCAGTTTGTTTGATGAAGTTGGATAGTAAAGAATCTTTGGCTGAAAGGCACGGGCCTGGTGAAATGAAAAACTACGAAGAGGACGCTCTTTACTAATATAATATCATATGGGACACTTCCTTGAAGAAAGTCGTACTCCCATCAGCTTTCAAGTAGATAAAAAAGTTAAGGCTAGTGACATCAACTATCGGCCTTTTATCGATCTTGATATAAATTCCGAAACTGTCCGAGCCGATTGGTTAGACGACGACTACTTCACTTATTATTTTAGTATTAGCCGCCTATCTCGGAATATACAAAAAGAAACTCCAGATATCTGAGATCTTTCTGTTTGAATAATATCTCAATTCCAGCGACGATTTCATTATATATCTTACAACTAGAATCCCTTTTTTGGACTTGAAATCTAGTTACTCCACCAACACGAACCCCTTAATCATATATTCATTCTTACACGTAGAGATACCTATTTATAGTGGTTTGTTCCTGCATCAATAGTAGCTTGAAGCTATAGTTTAAGAGAAGTGGCAAGATCATCAAAAAGGGGAGGCACTTGGCTCCCATCTTACTTAACGGGGCCCTTAGTTGAATACTGATCAAATTTTTTTGACATTTTTAAACTTTTCCAATATAGAACCATTATAGTGGTATGGTTCGGCAACAACCCCGATTGAATTATTTGGGTCTTTCTTTCAATGTACATGATTTTGTATTAACTTCCATACCGAATTGAGCAATGTTTGCGAATCCCTCTCTTTCCGCACTTTCACCTAATTCACTAATGTGAATGACCGAAATGTATCAAATAGCAATGGAAAAAATGATTCCAACAGGAGGGAGTAGACTGAATTGTGACCTCGTACGATCGTGTCGGGTAATCAACAGCTGACCTTGACCCCTGTTATTTTGAGTTCATATCTAGTATTCATAGTTTGCCTCTATTTGGTACTGCTCTCGCGGCCCACACCGAAACAGTGCTTTACCCCTAGATATCCAGTCAATTGTTGTACCTCAATGCATTTCGGGGAGAACCAGCTAGCTCTGGGTTCGAGTGGCACTTCACCCCTAACAACAACTCATTCGCTGATTCTTCAACATCATTCCCAGGAAGTAATTGAGTAAACCATTGACAATAGTTCCACATGCATCGAAAAGGAAGAGTAAACCTCACCGATTTTTAATGCATGAACCATTATATTATATAAGTCGATAAATCATAAATCCAATTTCAAAAATATTATTATAATAATATTAAGATTAATCAAGCAAGAAAACGGATGCGCGAGGCAAACATTATAGGCTTGAGCGCGTTAGCGAAGTAAGCGGAAAATTAAAAAAAAAGTAAAATGGAAAAAGTACCCCCTTTTGATTATCCCATTTCCAAGAGGGAGAAGGTCTTATGGAAATCTCATGAATACTCAAAATCGGTTATTTGGCCCGATCGAGTAGATTTTTAGTAGAAGGTAATTGTGAAGTCTTGATAGCCCGTCTAGCATTCGAATATTTCCTTGAAGCCTAAATATGTTCAGAAATACAGTAATGAAAGTAACATAGGAGTTTGTCGCTAGGTATTTCACCAAATAGGATCGTCCAGTTCCTATAGAACCAGGGACTTCCTGCGGTAGAGGAAAGGAACAACCCGGGACCTGTAGTCCCCAACTTGGAAACTCTACTTATAGCGAAGGGAAGGAGCCGCTTTTTATGTGACACTACTATGGTGAAGAGTGAACCGAGACTCTTTTTATTGAGATTTCCCCCATATTTCCTTATTTATTCTCTTTCATTTTATTAATTGAAGAAATTATTGGAAAATAAAAAAGCAAGTACAAAACTGAGTAATAACCCCAGTAGAGACTGATACGATTCAATTCAACATTTTGTTCGTCGGGTTTGTTTGTGTTATTCATGAGTGGGGTCAAGGACCATCAAAGCTTCTTATTCTAATGGGATCGGGTCGTTCGCCTCGGCAGTGCAATCGATACATCTATGGTTCGTGTTGTTTGACCCTCGGCAGTGCGCACACTTTTATGGGATCGGGTTGTTTGCCTTGGTATGATTATGTACCACACTTTTATGGGATCGGACCATTCGACTCGGTAGGATTATGTACTACACTCTCATGGGAGTGGGTCATTCGCCTCGGCAATCTAATAAAATATTCCTATGGAATCGTGTGTATTAATTGTCAAGATCCAATGTATCTGGGAGTTAACCTGATTCGAATTATGAAGACCTATCTGGTGAGGTCCATTATATATATATATATACACACACACACACACACCCCGATTGAGGAGGTAACTACTAATCGAGAGTTTGAGTCTACTGTTGAGAGGAGGATTGTACCACATATTTATACTTGTTTATTTCGTTTATTTACTCTGCCCCATATTTGTTTACCTCTTGTTGTATCTGTTGTACTGGACCACTAGTAAGTGTCGATGTCGACTCCTCGTTACTACTTCTCTGGGGTTAGGCTAGACACTTACTGGGTACGCGCTGATTTATGTACTCATGCTACACTTGCTATACATTTTTGTGCAGGTACATATATGTATGGTGGTCTTTTGGGCGCAGTGGCGCGGATGTTGCGGGGACTTACCATGAGCTGCATTTCAGGTTACGATCCGCAACCTGCAGAGTCTCTATCAGAGTTATTTATGTTCTCCTATCTAAGTTGTATTCCAGACAGAGGTTGTATTTTATTATATTTTCTAGTTGATGCTCATGCACTTGTGACACCGCATTTTGGGGGGTGCTTACGGGTTGTTTATTATTGAAGTTGTAAAAATTATTATCATTTACCCTATGAATTCTATTTCTTACCATTTAATTAATAAAAATTATGATTTCAAAAGTACTAAAATGAGTAAATAAGTTAATCATTTCCTGTTGGCTTTTCTGACAGCGGTGTTAGGCATCATCACGACCTTTAGTGAATTTTGGGTCGTGACACTTCCACCTTACGCTTACCCCTTACAGAAGGTACATGGGTAAAGCTCCAGACCGAGATTGACTCTGAGTTGGAGCTTGTGTTACGGGACTAGTGGGTGTTTCATCTAATTCTTCTTCCTCATTTTCTTCATCCTCATTTTCTTCATCCTCAATAAAAATATCATTGCCAAATTGTCTTTTCATGATCTAGTTTTTCTCTGAAATTAATATTATAACATGCAGGGGATTGGGAAAATGAAGTTTCATCAACATGAGTCATTTCATCTATATATTTTCTAATTCTAGGAGATGGATTAGGATTAGGACTAGGATTAGGATTACTACTACTATCACCTTTACTACTTTTTTTAAACATGCCAAATACATTTTAGGAGCCATAATTTAAATACGAAATTAAATTTAAAAAGTTAACATAAAAATTAAACACACAAATAAAATACGAAAATAGAACACGTAAAGTAAACACAAAAATTAAGCACTAAAATGATACACAAAAATTATATATTAAAATTAGGAGATGGAACGAGCGCACAGTGATTAAATATTGAAACTTGAAGAAATTGCCCAAAATATTGCTCCAAATACTTGACGAATTAATTTGAAGCTTGAAAGTTGCCCCAAACATTTGCCCAAATAGTTGAAAGTTGATTATGAGAAAATTTAGAGAATAATATAGATAGAATGTAAGAGATTTGAGAGAGAATGATTGATTTTTGTGGGAAAAAATGGAGAAGGATGAGGGGTATTTATAGTTAAAAATAGGGCCAAAGTGTAATTTAATAAACTTAGGGGTTAAATTAAAGGGGGGCAAATATGGTTGTTTATAGCCGTTGTCCAACGGCTCTATTTCAAAGATAAAAAAATTAAATAACACGCGGGACATACGGGATAGGCGGGACGGGACGGGATAAATGGGACGGGATAAATGGGACGAAATGGGAAGCCCGTCCCATCCCGTGTACCGTTTAATATGGGATAACGAGACGGGACGGGACGAGACCAAGATGGGTCGTCCTGTCCCGCAGGACAGCCTTAATGCATACTATAAATAACAAGAGGGTAAAAGAGACTCCCTGGTAGGCCAAAGGCCGAAGTATTAGCAGTTCACAGGATACTCAGACTTCTCCCAGGTATGACCCTTTATGCGGGCACCCCACACTTAGTTTCAACCGCCTGCTCGATTTTTCACACGCCTATTGGCTTTGACTCCATGCTTCTACTTCTACAAAATACCAAAAACAACACTACAAAGATAACACAATAAAAAAGTAAACAAAAGTAAAAAGAAAAAAATAGAATTAGGTTGCCTCCCAACAAGCGCCTTATTTATAGTTGTGGCACGAAGCCATCACTTTGTTAGGAGATTGATGGAGCAGTATAGGGAGAGGAATAAGGACTTGCATATGGTGTTCATCGACTTAGAAAAGGCATACGATAAAGTTCGGAGGGAGGTTTTGTTGAGATGTTTGGAGGCTAGAGGTGTACCAGTTGCCTATGTTAGGGTGATTAATGACATGTATGATGGAGAAAAGACCCGAGTGAGGACGGAGGGTGGATATTCAGACCATTTTTCGGTTATGATGGGGGTTGCATCATGGGTCGGCGCTCATCCCTCTTTGTTTTGCCCTGGCGATGGACGTACTAACGCGCCACATCCAAGGGGAGGTGTTGTGGTGCATGCTATTTGCAGATGATATTGTATTGATTGACGAGACACGAGGTGGTGTGAACGCGCAATTACAGGTATGGAGGCAGACCCTGGAGTCTAAAGGTTTCAAGTTGAGAAGGACCAAGAAAGAATACTTGGAGAGTAAGTTCAGTGGTGAGACTTAAGGAGGGGAAGGAAAGGTCAGGCTGGACTCACATGTCATCCCTAGGAGAAAAAGTTTTAAGTTCCTTGGGTCTATTATTCAGGAGAATGGGGAGATTGATGAAGATGTCACACATCGTATTGGGGCGGGATGGATGAAATGGAGACTCGCTTCCGATGTTTTGTGTGACAAAAAGATACAACTGAAACTTAAAGGTAAGTTCTACAGAGTGGTGGTCAGACCACGATGTTGTATAGGGCTGAGTGTTGGCCAGTCAAGATCGCTCATATCCAGAAGATGAAGGCAGCAGAGATGAGGATGTTGAGATGGATGTGCGAGCACACCAAGTTAGATAGGATTAGAAATGAGGTTATTCTCTACAAGGTGGGTGTGGCCCCTATTGAGGACAAGATGCATGAAGCGCAGCTTAGGTCATTTGGTCATGTGAGGAGGAGGAGCATAGATGCCCTGGTGAAAAGGTATGAGAGGTTGACATTGGAGGGCCTACGGAGAAATAGAAGTAGGCCAAAGAAGAGGTGGGGAGAGGTGATGAGGCAAGACATGGCACAACTTCAGCTGACCGAGGACATGACCCTTGATAGGAAGATATGGAGGTCGAGTATTAGGGTAGTAGAGTAGGTAGTCTAGAGTGTTCATAACAGTAATATTGGCACGCAGTCTCGCTTTCTATTGCTAGTAGGTTTTTATGACAAACCGTTATTTTCTTTCATTGTTGATCACCTTATTATCTTGTTGTCTTTATTCTGTTTTTATATGGCTTTTGGTGATATCCCTTCTTGTTTATATTTTCATTAATGTGGTGCTTATGCTTTCCTAAGCCGAGTATCTATTGGAAACAACTTCTCTATCCTCATAAGGTGGTAAGGTATGCATACACACTACCCTCCCCAGACCCCACAATGTGCGATAATACTTGGTATGTTGTTGTTTTTGCATGACGCCATCACTTTCACCACTTTTTCTTCCATTTTGAGGATATGAATTGCGCCCCCAATTTTTCATCAATTATTCTGTCACGTTCCTGGGGAGGTGGTGTGAAAATAAAGGAACCAAGCAATAAATATCGCATCTGTCACGACCCAAACCGAAGGGCTGCGACGGGCATCCGGTGTCTAACTCAACCAAGTACCAAGGTAACGTATCCTTATTATCATACTATTATGGGTAAATGGGCCAGAAGGGCCATCCTGATATAACCAGAATAAAACATAAGGGAATACTCGACGTAGGACGACCCAACATGGAATACAAACTTATACATGTAACATACGGGCATGTAAGACAAAAATGATCACTTGTACACTGAACATAGGCCGGCAAGGCCACACAATCTTTCATATACATGAAATCTATCAACAAGCCTCTAAGAGTACATAAATGTCATAAAGGCCGGGACAGGGCCCCCCATACCAATCAATATATGTCCAAAACATACTGACCAAATAATTAACTCCGGAGGAAGTAGAGTGTACCAACACCTTTTGTTGAGCCGATAGCCTCTAGGACGACTATCAACCTGTCTATCGGGACCTACGGGCATGAAACCCAACGTCCCCAAGCAAAAAGGACGTCAGTACAAATAAACTACAGAATATGTAAGGCATAAAAGTTGTATATAAAAGACATGAAAGGAATATGGAGTAAAGAACTCAATCTGTAAGTCTGAATAGCTATGTTAATCATAAAATATTTGTAATATCATGCATATGGGTATAAATGTCATATAATGCATAGGTATATACGTACATAACACCATCAAGCCTCTGAGGGTATCCCATCATATCATCTCGGCCTCTGTGGGCAAAATTATCAACGTATACCAGTTGATCATGTGGTGGTGCATATATAACGCCATAACCTTTCCCCATACCCCATATACATATATATACGCGTATATAATACTATCTGTTCATGGGTCCATGTACATGTATAAATGAATGCAATGCATAAGAAGTAAGTCAATAAGATCTCTCGGGATGTCATAAGATCAATATGCCTTCGGTTAATATCACAAAATAAAATTTATCAACTTACGTATTTTTTATACCCATGAACAGACGATATAATAATAGGACACGTGGGGAATCAAGAACATAGACAACCCTAATATTTCTAATAATAGAATCATTTGTGAAAGTTCCGCGTTTGCTTGTTTTGTTTGTATCATATGGATCATGACAAAAGGAAATAAGGGATATCCTTAACATACCTTAACTCCGTTGAGTCCTTAATAACTTCCAAGCAATTCTTCAAACAACTCAACTCAATCTACCATAGCATAAGAAGATTCAAAATCAGTGTTGAGTAAAGGCTAAGTCCGCAACTTAAACTAGTAGCTAGTTTATCTAAATTTGGGAAGCATCTCTCCTGTAACAAGGGCCTCCTATAATACCATATACCAACAATAACAACCATATCAATACAATAAGAACAACATCAATAATAGGGTATAAAATATTTCATTAACAAGTCATCAACATATCACGACGAGCGGCAAGCTCGGATTGAATCCCTTTAGCACCCTTCAACCCCATTATCATTCATTCTTGAACTTAGTAATATATCCAGTATAATAACCCATACCTTTTCAAGGATTTCCAACCTTGTACTCAATTTTATAGTTATCCGAAATAGCCTAACACAAGATAATATAATTGTGGACAACTTCCAAGTGCTTTATAGCCATTTCTTTTCTAGTTACCAATTTCCTCAACAAGATAGACATGTAAACCAACATAATAATACTAAAAATATCATAGCCAACTTATTTTCCATAATTTCCAGCCACTTAAAGTCCATAAGAGCAACTTTCAAATCATTCCATCATGAACAACAACATCTCAAGCTAATCCAAGTATTATCTTGCAGTTTATCATCCTAATAACTTAACCAACATACAAGAAAGCTTAAGAAAACTTAGTAGGCTATTATACTCACCTTATCCAGTAGTAACAACTTGAAATTTCATCCACACACAGCCCACTATTATCCTCAATGACAACACAACTTTAGAGATGTGTTGTTCTTCACTAGAACTAACTTTTGATGTTGAAATATGGTGTATTCACTTTGCAATCACTTCAAACCCTTATGGTATCTCTTTACGAGGGTTAGGAGGAGTGTAGGGACGAGGTTGGGTCGAAAAATGAGAAATACATGTCGTCCAAATCGTTTTTAAAGTGAAGCCGGTCGACCACCGCCTAAGTGGGTCCTATTGGGAGCTGCTTGCGCAGTCTCGCAAAAACGCGAATATCTCTCTACTCCAATATCGTATCAATAAACGGTTTAATGCATTAGGAAATAGACTCATAGGTCTTCCATTTTATATGTGTATCATACTTTAATTCCAAGTATATTATAAGAAAAGCTCTGCTACATTTGACCTAAGTTTTAGCACATTATGAATGTAACTTGTGATAACCTTTGCCAACTTTTGTTCCATAACTCGCTTGACTTTAAAAAGTAACAAACGACTATCATAAGACTAAAAAACTTCATAACATAACCTTCTTATCATGTTAAGAACCCTAGTCTTATCCCAAAAGTACATGTTATAATATTCCCAACTTGTCGACATTCGACAAAACTTATGTTCTTCAATTTGTTTTGATTCTAAGCCTTTCAACCCTCTTGGTACTTGTTATACATGATCTTAAATATTTGTAACCTACAAGGTAATATGATTAACTTACTTTATGTGCTTTTAAATATAATCTCATTATTTTAGCTTACATCAATTGTCTTGCGACATACTCTCACGTACAGAAACATGAGGTGTAACATCATCTTGCACTTCTTGGCCCTTAAATGAGGTATGTCGTTTTGTTTTTTTGGTGTGGCAACTTTTAGAATGTAAGGTTTTTGCTCTTCATCTATACATCTCTCCAAAATCTCGATTTCCATGTCTCCATCCAAACATAATGTAGAAAAATATTTAGAATGAGAACTTACATGCCCCAACTCCAAAACTGCATTATTTTTTATATCCTCAATAATATATACTCCCTCAACCTCGGCATCATCAACAAGAACATGGTCTAAGGATTGGAATTCTCATTTTAGCTGCTCAATTTGACCTAGAAGATATTTTTCAACTTCACACAACTCATCACTAAATTGTTAGGAGTTACACTCATCAACCTTTGCACTCAATTGAGCCTCCAAGTCATGAATAGAACTGCCAAATTGGTCGATCTCTTGTCCCAGTTCAGCTCTTTCTTCTATAAAGTGTTGCATCTCATTCATAATTTTCTCACGAAAACCTCAATATTCCTCTAATATTTCCTATGCATATCAAGAATGCGAACATTGTGTTCCACATTATCCAATTCGTTACTCCTGTCAAACTCACAAAAATTATTAGAACCATCATAAGAAGGGATTGGGGTAGGATAACAACACTTAGGACAATTATTCCAATTACGACCACAAATAGTATAGGAGTGGTGTAACGACCCGGTCGATCGTTTAGAGTATTACAGCTATGTTTCCCCAATTACTGCTCAATTTGTACTTTACAATTGTTATATGACTTACCGGGGTATTGGTTCGGGTCCGGTGAGGTCGTGGAATGAATTTGAACACTTAGTTCCAAAGTTTCAAACTTAAGTTCAAAAGGTTGGCTGGATGTCGACCTATGTGTAAACGACCCTAGAATAGAATTTTATTTTGATGTTTTTAATAGCTCTGGATGGTGATTGTAGACTTAGGAGTGTATCAGAAAAATTATTTGGAGGTCCGTAGTTACATTAGGCTTAAAATGGCTAAAAATAGAAATTTGAGTTAGGAAGTTTGACCGGATAGTTGACTTTTTGATATCGGGGTCGGAATCTGATTCTAAAAATTTGAATAGGTCTGTTATGGCATTTATGACTTGTGTGCAAAATTTGAGGTCAATCGGACGTGATTTGATAGGTTTCGGCATCGAATGTAGAAGTTGAAATTTCTTAAGTTCATTAAGACTGAAATGGGGTACGATTCATGGTGTTAGCATTGTTTGATGTGATTTCAGCCTTTGACTAAGTTTGTACGATGGTTTAGGACTTGTTGGCATATTTGTTTGAGGTCTCGAGGTCCTCAGGTGAGTTTCGGATGGTTAACGGATCAAATTTGGACTTAGAACAATTGAAACTTGTTGTTGCCTATTGATGCCATCGCACCTGCGGAATTTGGCTCGCAGGTGCTAGCTTGCAGAAGCGAGCTTGGAATCGCAGAAGAGGATGGTTTATAGAAGCGGATGAGGAGTCGCAGAAGCACAACCACATAAGCGACGCAGTGGTCGCAAATGCGTCCTGGGCTAAGGGGCCTTGGACCGCAGAAGCAGACTCCTTGTCCGCAGAAGCGGACTCCTTGTCTGCAGAAGTGGACTCCTTGTCCGTAGAAGTGAAGGTTGTCGCAGAAGCGGGAGATTTATTGCAAATGCGGTTAAAACTTCCGCAAAAGCGGAACCTCTAGGCAGTGTACAAAAACAGAGGGTTCCGAGTTTTTTGTCATTTTTGGACATTTCCAACACGGTTTTGAGGCTATTTTCATAGAGAATTCACGGAAAAACACTTGAGGCAAGTCACTTGTGATCATTTTTAGTCAATTATATTGGATTATCATTGAGTATTTCGACTGGATTACATGTTTTGAGGTGAAATTAGAGGATTTGGGCCTAGGGATTTCAAAATAAGATTTTGAGATTTGGAGGTTGAGTTGATGTCGGAATTTGGTAATATTCATATGGTTGGACTCGTGGTTGAATGGGTGTTTAATTTTGTAACTTTTATCGGGTTCCGATACGTGGGCCCCACAGGCGAATTTTGAGTTAAATTTTGGATTTTTGTTAAGAAATCTGTATTTTCATATGAAATTAATTCTATGATTTGTATTGACTGAATCGAATTAATTATGACTAGATTCGAGCCGATCGAAGTCGAAAAATCTAGGGAAAGGTATACCATAAACTCAACATTCAATGCACATGTAAGTGATGATCATGAGCACCTTACAAATGGGGATTGTGCTAATGTTAAAATGCTTGTAGAGTTTTTAGAAAAATTTCATATTGCTACAAATGAATTTTCTGGGAAATATTATCCGATTATTTCTAACTGTTTAGTTTATATTTTAGAACTTGCAAAATTGTTTGCTCATTTTTCAGAGGGTGGGAAATTTATAAACTTGTTATTGATTCTATGAGAAAAAAGTTTAAAACATATTTTTTCCATATTCTCCCCATTTATGGTATTTCGGCTTTGTTATATCCTTATATGAAATTAGGAGGTCCTCATTTTTTGTATGAAACTGTTTATAATGGTTTAGCACTTGAAGATGAGGAATTGTCTCAACTTCGGGAAGCAATAGCCACAATTAGAATAAATGCTCAAAACTATTTTTAATACTTATCAAGTTGCATTAAATCATGCTAGACTAAATGTTCCAACTCCTTCTTCTTCTGATTCTCAATCATCTAAAAGAACTGCGGGAGTAAGAGTACTTAGTGTTTGTGCGGGGTTTAGGGGTTCTCAAGGTTCTAGTAGTAGTGATTTTTCACAACTAAATGAGCTTGAAGTATATTTATCGCATGGAATTGAGGAAGTGAATTCCGACGGCTCCTTTAATCCTTTGAAATGATGAAAGGACAAAGAAAAATACTTTCCGGTTCTTTCAAGGATGGCCCGAGACATTTTAACTATTCAAGCTTCAACAGTGGCATCAGAGAGCGCTTTCAGTCAAGCAAGACTTCAATTCGGTGATTATAGAGCGTCTATGAGGGAGAGCTTGGAAAAATCAGTACTTTTCAGAGATTGGATCCTATCGGAAAGAAGAAATTTTGGACTTGCTAAATCACAACCAGATGAAGACAAAGCTTACGCAGAAATGCTAGCTGAACTTGCGGAGGATGTTGCTTCGCCCGAAAGTGGCGATGACCAAGCTACTTTTCCGCCACCACCAACGGAAATTCCTCCGGACCTTGATAGATTTATGAAGTTTGTAAGAGATACCATATAACTTGTATGAACAAAAATTAGTATGTATTATGTAACTTATATTTTGGCACATCTTGATTAGTTTCTTGTTCTTCTCAATGGTGGTATTAGCACCTTGTTGTGCTCATTCCATAGGGGGGTGAAAACTAAGAAAGATATTGCCATATTTTTTAATGCTATAATAAAATTACAAGGCATGTCTCTTTACAATATTTTTATCTTTAGACTTAGATATTATTTTTAACATCCTTTTGTCTCTAATTTCTATTTAATTTTTTTAAAAATCCGTTGGGCCCACTTAGCCCATTTAACCCGCGGGCCGGGACCGTTTAGCCCGGGATCAAACGATCCCGGCCCTAAGAAAAGACCGTTTAGTCCGTTTAATTTAGGACCGGGACCGGAACCGTTTGGACCGGACCACTTAGCTCGTTTAGGCCCGGGACCTGTCCACTTGCCCGTTTAGACCAGAGCAAGCATATATAAGAAATACGAGTTTTACTCAAAAGGAGGTCAACATTGGAAATTCTAACAGAGAAACAAGGAAGTACCACCAGAAGTGAAACAACCACAGGTTACAGTACCACTATGACCTAAATACGTGTTCATAAAAGCACTGTTATCAGCATTCCACATCCAAACAGAGGAATCCTCTGCACCTGTCAACATGACATGTCCTCTCGGATGCCACCTGACCCACTGAGCAACCTCACATTTCATAATTGATCTCAAATCTGTTACACATAATAGGATTTCTTACGCACGACAAACTGTTCCACCTCTATTCCGCCTCCAGGACCTTCAAGTGTGACATTCACCCCACCTGAAGTTATGTTCCACACTCTTATATTCCCATCAAGGCTCCCAGAAGCAAGCAACTGGATCAGTACTAATGGCCAAACTAGATACAAAATCAGTGTGACCTGCACCATAAATCAAAGAACTAAACTTTAAAAGTGCATGAATAAGACTCATCTAATTAGTCATACCAAACCATGAATCATTCAGATGTGTGAGAAATAATTACCAGGATGTCATACGTCATATTGGAACGGGGTGGATAAAGTGGAGGCTTGCATCCGACGTCTTGTGCGACAAGAATGTGCCACTAAGAGTTAAAGGTAGGTTTTACAAAGCAGTGGTAAGACTGACCATGTAATATAGGGCAGAGTGTTGGCCAATCAAAACCTCTCATATTCAGAAGTTAAGAGTTGCAGAGATGAGGATATTGAAATGGATGTGTGGTCATACTAAGAGGGATACGATTAGGATGAAGATATTTGAGATAAGGTGGAGTAGCATGTGTGGTGGACAAGATGCAGGAAGCTAGACAGAGATGGTTCGATCACGTGAAGAGGAGAAGCATAGATACCCCTGTGAGGAGGTGGGAGAGGTTGGCTATGGCGAGTTCAAGAAGGGGGTGTGGTAAGGCGAAGAAATATTAAGGAGAGGTGATCAGACAGGACATGGAACATATTCAACTTATAGAGGACAGGACCCTTGATAGGAGGGTCTGGAGGTCGAAAATTAGGGTTGTAGATTAGTTAGTAGTCAAGCATATTTCCTTTCCACACTTGCACTTCCTTCTCTAGCTTTAGTACTAGTGTTACCCTTGTGTTCCCTATTTTACATTGATATGTTTTTGCCTGAGGTTCTCTTTGTTCCGTTTTTTCTTTTTCTGGATGTTATGACGAGCGTAGTTCTCTGTCATAATTGTTGTGATTATGTTGTATTGAGCCGAGGGTCTTTCGGAACAGCCTCTCTACCTTCACAACATAGGGGTAAGGACTGCGTACATACTATCTCTCAGACCCCACTTGTGAGAATTTACTGGGTATGTTATTTTTGTAGTTGTTGTGTGGGAAATTTACGTATACAAAAACCAAACGGAAGACCAACATCTGATTCAAAAGTCTTATTCATATTTCCAGATTAAATTCTCATCACAATTGTGAGCACCTAATTTTTTACCATACTTGTAATTTTTCTACACTTTTTAGTATGTAAATATTTTTAAGTTTAATCTACATATTTTAACCTTAACTTCATTTTTAGTAGGTTTTATTTAAGAAAATTAAAAATCACAAAAGTTATATATTCTTGATTTAAAAATATTTAGCTAGTATTTGTATTTTACACTCTTAAAAGAAAAAATATATAGATATTAATTAAAGCAAGAGTCAATGAATCATTTCCATGTGGTAAGATTCTTCCTTATCTTTTGTAACAAACTCACATGCTCTCTCTAAAACAATGCACATGCACATACACACTCTCTTTCTTGGCCACTAATTAATTCTTATACCTAGACCTATATATTTTTCACTCACCCAACACACAAAAGGGGGGAATAGATCTGAAAATTGAGAGAAAGGAGAGGAGACGAACGAAAACCCTCCCCCATTTTCTAAAAACCTAGCGTTGCCAATCTTTTTCTTCACTCCCGGATATTGCAGCCACCCCCATCTCTGATTTCAGAGCCCTCACTCTAAAAACGAAGAATAGATCTCCCCCTCTCTTAGAAAATCTATCTCCCCCTTTACAAAAAACAAGGACTTAGCAGCCACCCCCACATCTCGGATTCTCAAGATTAGAGATAGAGAACAGATCTCCCCCAAAGACTAACCCTAGCCAGTTGCCGCCCCCTCCCTCCTCACTCTCTCATCACATCTAATTCCTCACTCTCCTCTCACCCTTCAACACCACCCTACACACACATAGAGATGGAAAACAAAGAGAGAATCACTTTCCTTCATTGTTCTTCTTAGAAAAAATTCAAGCAATCACCACTTCACACGTCAAAAATCACTCACAGCAACTCCTGCAATCCATGCGCCTGAAAATCGACTGACATACTCACAAACATCGCCTAGACAATTTTTAGCATTAGTTACTCCATTTCATCAACAAATAAAGGGGCTGGTCAATTATTTTCGGTGTTAGAAATCGTTATTGTTTGCTGCTGTACTGCTGATTTGCTGAGCTTCGTCTTCGTTCTCTTAGCCCTTAGTTGGCATTTTAAGCAATCCGTGATTTCCAGGTATGTTTGTTTGCTTTGCGATTTTCTTGTTGTAAAACTCAAAGTTCAGATTTAATACAAGTGATATATTCATTGTTGGTTTTGTTCGATGTGAATTTTATTGTGATATTCTATGTGTAATTATTTTGATGACTTGCTGGTGGTTTAATTTCCCTTATCAGTTGTTGCGCTTTTCGAGCCTGTTGGATCAGATGTATACTTTTAATTTCTTTATGAATTTAAAATCAATGTGTAGTGATAAGAAGGTGTTGTTTCATTTATTAAGTTTGAGATAAAATCAATTGAAATATATTAAGGAGAAGTTCCTACCTTGATTGAGATCCATTTCTCTTTCTCCTCCTAATTTGACATTATTTCAGTACTTACTTTAATTAATCTCTATACTATGCTTATTTGTGCCTAGTTCACTTATTACTTGAAATTCATTTGATAAATATTTAGTTATGGATTGTCTGTTGGATTT
Source organism: Nicotiana otophora (assembly GCA_000715115.1). Taxonomy (NCBI): domain Eukaryota; kingdom Viridiplantae; phylum Streptophyta; class Magnoliopsida; order Solanales; family Solanaceae; genus Nicotiana; species Nicotiana otophora. Next base: position 9,183 of record AWOL01S0028070.1, on the reverse strand, counting down.
ATTCCTAATTGTATTTGTTGGGTAAGAATACTTATGCAGAAAAGTACTCAAGAATTGAAGTAGGATAAATTCTAGTAATATGAATCGTTGGAGCAAATGGGTCAGAGTATTTCGTTACTTCTCATGCTTGACCGTGTGTGCTCCACTCAGTCATCGGTGATTATTGGTTTTAACGTTATTATCTGTCTGAGCACGATAGTGAAAAGTTAGGTGTTCGGCATTTTTTGTAGAAAATAAGATGGGTCGTTTTTGTGTCGTAGGTTGATTTAGGAAGACAGATCGCATGCAAAGTGTCTTCATATCTCAGAAATTCTCAAAAGGGAGCAGCTAAGCGTATTTGAGAATTATTTAGTCTTGTCCACTCCCTCCATAAATAAGTTGCAAATTACCTCAAGTGTTAGGAAGTAATTAAACAAATTCTGAACACGCATTAGTTGCTTTAGGCGCGATTAATAATAAATCATCGTGATTATGGATACGGTTCCCGTGACATGGTCACGATACGTAAATCCCAATTCGAGTGTGCGTTTCACGTGACTCGACCTTATAACTTCAAATAGTAATAAAAATAAACATGTCGTAAATTGCGGGTGCATTTTATGTGGCGCGGTTTACAATGTGTACCAAAATGACAAGTGTACGACTCGTGACTTGTTCCAGAAATAATTCCGAAAATACTAAATGCGGTTCAAAAGTAAAAAATGCACAATAAGTTTCAAACATGCTCTAAATCAGATAATTAGGCCAGTTATTAACAGTTGGGTGACCGTGCTAAAATCACGGAACTCGGGAGTGCCTCACACCTTCTCCCGGGTTAACAGAATTCCTTACCCGGTCTTCTGTGTTCGTAGACCATAAATAAGAGTCAATTTTCTCGATTTGGGATTTAAAATAAATCGGTGACTTTGGACACTATAAATTATCTCAAGTGACGACTCTGAAATAAATAAGTAATCTTATTTCGATTCATGTCACTTAAATTGGAAAAACTCCCTATCCCTTTGGGAAAAAGGAGGTGTGACAACAATATGAACAGCTAGAACCCTAGAACAGTTAGTTAGAATCATATCATATTTTGTTCTTTTTCAGTTTTTAATCCTGTAATTTGTTCAGGATGTCCTTTTCCTAAAGCATGTTATAGAATGCTCCAATTGAAATAAAGAAGACTTAATTGGCTATAAACTTAATCATAATTTTATCTTAATTTGGGAAAAGTTGAATCTTGTCCACCAGGATCTCATTCCAAGACCCTTTTTCCAATTTCATATTCCACGCATAACACTTGTTTGGAAACAAGCATTGGAATCTGGTTCTACTTTGTAAGATTACTACTACACCATGATCCATCAGTGTCTTAAAAGCAATACTCTTCGTTCACGTGAATTTATTTCTTTTTTGGTCCGTTTTAAAAAGAATGATCTTTTTTTAAATTTGGAAAAAACTCAGTTTAAACTTTTAGTTCTACCCTTAATGAGAAGCTTTTATAACTACACAAATACTCCGAACCTCTTTTTGACCTGTTTAGGACCACAAATTCTAAAAAATTTTATTTTTTCTTAAACTTCGTGCTCAGTCAAACAGGTTCACATAAATTGAAACGGAATAGTATATATACTCCACCATGACCACTGGTTTTCTCTTTCATCGTTGAATCTTTTAAGTGTAGAATCCTATGCAACTGAAAAGGTAACGTTTCCCATTTAGTCAGCTAAGCAACCTAGCAACGCCTCATATGCTTTTTTTTGCCAAAGCACAAATATGTGAACTCAACTTAACATCAGGCAACCTCTAGTTTTCCACCTACAGCAGGACTAAAATGAAAGTTGCAACTGAATAAGAATATCAACTAAGCGCTGTTCATTATACAATATCAAATTACAAGAATAATAAAAGAAGTACAATACCAGTATGGCCCGTGAATATGTATGAACCGAATCATCAGCTTCATCAGAAACCATTATNTATCGGTTTCGGCTTGTATGTTGACCGGCTTTTAGAATAGGGAAAGAAAATCAAGCAAAATCAAAAAGTGATGTAGGATAGAGAAACATCCGGTTCTAAAAATACCAGTGTTCAAAATATCCCGAAACTCTGTCGAATGTTTAAAAAAAAGAGAAAAGAAAAAGATGAATCTTTGAGAAAATAAGTCATATTTTTCCACGCGTCAAAACTCACCGAACTACGCGGGTTTGATTCCCACCAGGTGTGGGATACGTAGGCAACCCTCATCGGGTCCAGTCCCATTTTTTGCAAATATAATCAAAATAGGGAAATGTTGTCATAAATAAAGTTCGACGATGCCATTTTTGTCCAAATAGCCAAAAATGTCCCGACGGGACGCCGGAAGGCTGTTTTGCAAGAATAGCCACTCATGTTTTTTTTTAAAAGAAAAAAAAAGAAAGAAAAATTGGCTACTTAGCAAACACAGCCCTAAAATCTTCTCCTCCGAAGTGTTGAAAGGTCGTATTTGCAAAAGTAGCCGTGATTTGTTTTCGGTTGTATTTTGCAAAACATAATCTTTTCATGGTCAGTTTTATACAAAATTTTAATTTGGTCACCCTAATTTAAAAATGTGCAGAATGAGCACCGTTCAGAACTTACCTGTGAAGGTTATGGATCAGATTCCACTAGCACTCCATATGTGGTGGGAGGATTTGGGAAAACAAGGACGAGACATGGTCGACCAATACCTGGGGGCGCTCACTGGACTATTGAAAATTCAACCTAGAAGGGACCTGATATAGGCATTAGTGGCATTCTGGGACCCCGCTCATAATGTTTTGCACTTCTCAGATTTTGAGCTTACGCCTACTTTGGAAGAAATAGCGGGTTATACTGGGAGCACGGAGGGATTGAGACACAAGTACCCGGTATCTCTAAGGACTGTTACTCCCCACAAGTTTCTGGACTTACTAAAGATAAGCAGACAAATCAAGACTGGAAGTCTAGCAGGGGGAACTTCCACTTTTCATTTTCTATATCAGCGATACGGGCATTTAAGAGGATTCGAAGACCCGAAAAATGGACTCTGCAGTAAAGGAAATCGATCAAAATGGGAGACCCATAGATATTTTGCCTTCATGGTGGCGTTTTTAGGCCTTTTGGTGTTTCCAAGGGAAGATGGGCATATTGATTTACGGGTAGCCGAGGTTGTCCGCATTCTGACTACTCAGGCCAAGAGTACCCTCGCACCCATGATCGTATCAGATATATTCCGAGCCCTCACATTCTGTAAGGCCGGAGTCAAGTTTTTCGAGGGATGCAACCTGTTGTTGCAAATGTGGATGATCGAGCACCTTTCTCATCGTCCTCGATACATGAACTATGGGTCTACGGGGAAAAACTACATTGAAGAGTTTGGAACACGAGTAACAGGATTCGAAATGCTGAAAGGGGTCAAAGATTGGATTACCCGCCTTCGATCTACAACCGCAGATCAGATAGAGTCAAACATTGGGTTGGCTTCCCGTTGATGAGATTGTTTATATGCCCGCCACTGGTCCCTATTTCTTGTTAATGGGTCTCCGAAGCATCCAACCCTATGCTCCGTACCGGGTTTTGAGACAACTTGGAAGATGCCAGACAGTTCCTAGAGATGAAGATCTTAGCACTTATGTGGTCGAAATCCGCTCTGATGCCCAATTTTCCGAAAAAGCGGTTTGCCAAATTTAGAGCGAATGCCAGTATTTGGGGGAAAACACCCGAGTACATGATTTGTCTAGGGGTGAGGTCTTACTAGTTATGTTGCCTGGTATGGAAAGAGAGTCGCGACGAATAGTGAATCTGAACGGCCGACTAAAAGACCTCATATCCAAGAATTTGTTGACACATCGCAGGAGCAGTGGGCTTGGTTAGCCAAAGAAAAGGAATACCGGGCCACCATAAGCAAATTAGAACAACAAATCAGAAAAATCAAATTTGATAGTAGTTTGCAGGCTGCCGAGGATGAAGGAGAAAAGAAGAGATTGGTTCGGGAAAATGAGGTGCTCCGAGCCCAACTCTGGGACATGAGGATGGCCGCTGAAATGCCTGTGAGGAGCGAGAGAGATGAAAAACTCATCGGCAACCTAAGGATGAAGGTGCATGACTATGCGGCTGACTTGACAAAGGCTGAAAGAGACTTGTTAAACGCTCAAGCAAACTTGGCCAAAGGTGCGGAAGAACAAGCTAGATTAGCCCACCAGTTGAAGCAGAAATATGACAAAGAAGTAGCAATTTTACAGAAAAGGATGGTTGCCCTTGAGAATGAAATGGTCAAGCAAACAAAGGATTTCAAGGAAGAAAGAAAGCATTGCTACGCATTGATTTATTAATTACAAGAAAGCATGCAGCAGTTANTGTTAAATGCTCAAGCAAAGTTGGCCAAAAGTGCGGAAGAACAAGCTAGATTAGCCCACCAGTTGAAGCAGAAATATGACAAAGAAGTAGCAATTTTACAGAAAAGGATGGTTGCCCTTGAGAATGAAATGGTCAAGCAAACAAAGGATTTCAAGGAAGAAAGAAAGCATTGCTACGCATTGATTTATTAATTACAAGAAAGCATGCAGCAGTTACAAGACCAAAACAACACAGATGCACAAGTGTTGGAGGCTCGGGCCCAGCAGATTGGACGTTTACTTCAAGAAAAGGGTGTCATCAGAATGAGGATTAAAGAGATAGCTGATTATGTTGTAATGATATGCCATGAATGTGAAGACATGACCAGGTCTATGTTTGTTGCTTCTGTGATGACATTTGTTCGCCAAGTGATGGTTGACCTAGACCACCTTCAAGAAAATATTGCCCGTAGGCCCGTGCGGAAACCGACCGATGTCCCGCAGGCCCCCGAAGTACCAGTGGAGGCTCTTATGTATTTTTGATTATTCAGTTTTTGAGTCTGTATTTTACTTTTTATCGAGTTTTATTCATCTTTGTCAAGGTTGCGTATTGCTTTATTTCGAGTCTGTAGATTTTCTTTTGTAGTCATCACTACTTTTAAGTCCTTGTTATAGAAAATCCAAAAAGATGTCTTTTATTAATGAAATATTAAAAAAAAACCAAAAAAACAAATTCTTTTCTTTCCTTTCGCATTTATATCCCTGAACTACGTAATGATCTGATTCATGCAGCGTCATGATACGTAGTCAATCCCCATAAGATTCGATCATAGTCTTCAAAAAATAACAAGAAAAAAAAATAAAGAGAAAAAGAGAGAGGAAAAGAAAAAAGGAGGGAAGAAAGAAAAGAGGGGCCAGACAAAAAAAAAGGAGAATGAGAATTAAAAGAGCAAAACACAGCAAAAAGAGAGAAAAAAATCAGGATTCGAAATTTGGGAAAAGAGCCGGGATGAAACACATAAGCCGTCGCAAAGCATTTAGAAACGTTTAACTGCTCAGGTGCATTGCATCCCCAATATGCGATTCCCTATCTGTTAAATGCTTCAAAACTGACCAAGTTATTGTGTGTGCATAAAAAGACAGGTTCTGTTTAGGTGGTTAGTTTGTTGGCATCCTGGCAAGTCACCCCTATAATACCAGATCAAAGCGCAAGGCAGTCATGACTAGCAAAGAGTCGGACACGGGTGTTATCGACCCGTCGAGGGAGATTGTAGAATCGGAGTCTGAATTGAAAGAGGAGGTCCACAGGTTGAAGCATCAAAAGGCGGAAATGTATCAAGCCTTGATCAGGGGGCATCCTCCACCTTCATTTCCCGTTAACTACACAGAAAATCCCGCTTTCATCCCACCACTGGCACAAGACCAGAATCCCACTACCGTTGATCTTTCCCCTCAGCATGCACCGGGTTTCACCCCTTCCACCACTACCCCAGCACCTCGTCCCAAACTTTCCATGCTCCACCAGCCAAAACAACCGCATACCCGGATCCGACATCTGATCCTATTTTCGTAGCCCCTCCGTGAGCTACCCTCCACCGATCGTCTACTGAACCCACATTCCAAGCTCTAGATACCCAATATTATGCTCTGAAACCAACTTTCAAAGTCACGGATCCTTATTCCTACACCCCTCACTTTGAACCTCCTATTGAAACTGAGAAACCATCCCGGAACGTGGAGCAGGATGAGATATTCAGGAAAGTGAAGAGTCTAGAACAATCTTTGAAGAACATGCAAGGGATAGGAAGCCAAGTAAGTGTGGCTTACAAGGATTTATGCTTATTCCCTGATGTCCAACTGCCCGCTGGGTTCAAGATGCCCAAGTTTGACCTGTACGATGGACATGGAGATCCAGTGGCCCATTTGAGAGGCTTTTGCAGCAAGATGAGAGGCGCCAGTGGGAAAGACAAATTATTAATGGCATATTTCAGTCAGAGTCTGAGTAGGGAGGCTTTGGAATGGTACACCCGCCAAGACGCTAGCAGGTGGTACACATGGGACGACTTGGCTCAGGCCTTTGCTCGGCACTTTCAGTACAATATAGACATTATCCCGGAT
>AWOL01S0028068.1:0-26497 GCA_000715115.1 Nicotiana otophora | reverse complement strand
AGCACGAAGGGTGATGTCGTGCATAATTTATTTATATTGTGAGGAAGAGTGTAAAGCACGAAGGGTGATGTCGTGCATGAATTATTTATATTGTGAAGAAGAGAGTAAAAGCACGAAAGGTAATACCGTGCAGTCTTATTTGTTATTTGGTGAGGTTGAGAGTAAAAGCACGAAGGGTGATGCCGTGCAGTTTTCCTTTGCTGTTTTAATTGCTCAATTCGTTTAAGGGATTTTCTGTTTAATTCTGTCTTTTCATTATTATCACTCTTTATGTTGTATTTCCCCATTGTATGCTCCCTTCCTATTATTTCTACGTTATTACTTTATTTACTATTGTTGCCACTAGCATGATTATACTGTTCAGGTTATATGTGGGTGTCTTGTCCTAGCCTCTTCACTACTTCGTCGAGGTTAGGCTCGACACTTACCAGTACATTGGGCCGGTTGTACTGATGCTGCACTCTGCACTTTCTATGCAGATTTTGATACTGGCTCAGGTTGATTGAGATTTGCTACCGGTCCGCTATCCGGAGACTCAAGGTAGATCTGTCGGCGTTCACAGACCTTGAAGTCTCCGTCTACCTTTTATGTCCTACTATTCTCTTTCATTCAGACAGTTGTATTTCTTTCAGACTATTACTTGTCGTAAATTCTAGAATGCTCGTGAATGGTGACTCCAAATCCAGGTGGTAGTAGTTAATACAATTTTTTGATATTCCGCACTTATTATATTTCATCTTAGTTAATTATTTTTAATTACTGAATGGAAATAAGGAATTGGTTAATGATTCTCTAACGTTAGCTTTCCTAGCAAGTGAAATGTTAGGCGCCATCACGATCCCGTCGGTGGGAAATTTCGGGTCGTGACAGCACTCCACAGTTTTTTAATATCGATTGAATTACAATGCAGTCAAATTTCGGAGAGCTGATGATATTTTGAAGAGAACTATATCGTGTACGTAATCAAGAATGATGCATCTAATTCTAATAATGCTCTTTTTTGTAGCTTCCTTAAATGTCTTACTCTTTCATTAATAGTGAGTAAGTCTTTAAACGAATATGATCCTCTAACGTAATACAACAATAATTTCAAATAGTACATTTCACCTTCTCTAAGGTTTGTTACATATTTTAAGAAAAGAGAATAAACAATATAAATTTCAAAAGATGCTAAAAAAATTTGAGTGCAAATATTAAATTCCTTACCCATAGCAATTCAACCAATTACAATTTTTTTCCTTTTTGTCCATGTGTTCTGCTGAGGATTCCAGACATAATACTTTGGGAATTATTTGTGTCGATATATTTGTGCTTCCTCGTTTGTTGAGCATGTGCTCAATTAATCAATGAACATAATTCGATGAAAATTGTCCGATACTATAACAATTTACAAATTTAGTTTTTTCAGTAATACACCAATGAAATATATTTTGTCAATATTTGTACATTGTATATCTTTTGTTAAAGTTATAAAATCAACTAATTTTCTCAAAATTTGGATAACCGGTACAAATGAAAGAATAATAAGGCAAAGCATTGGTCAAAATATGAATATCAAATAAAAGGAGGCAATATGACATCAATTTACATAGAGAATCTCGATTTTACTCTCCTTCATTTCTTCTTCAAAACGTAAAACCTATAATTATTAATTAATAAAAAACTATTTATGAAATAATTAATAAGATCCTTTTTATGAAACTTAAGATATTTATGTTAGGAAAATACTCTAGTTGTCAAGTGCCGAGAAGAATGTGTACGGTCAAAATCGATTAAGTCAGCTGTACGGACTGGTCGAGGTGATAATACTTCGATCAAAGGGTATCTGCGGGACGACGGGTCGAGGTCCGAAGTAAGGGCGTCGAGCTTCAAGCTCTAAGACCGATCAACGACAAGCTCGGTATCATTATCGAGCTCATATCCAAATCGAACTATGAGACAAAGCGAAGATTATCGAAGATGAATAGACCGGCCAACACTCACCCCGAATATTAAGACTCCAAATCAGAGTCGAGCTCGAACCAAGGTCGAGGGCTCGATCCAATACCGAGCTCGAGCCGGTATCGAGCTCACATACAAGAGTCGTTGCAACTGCACTAGGGGAGAGAATCTTGGCAGGAATCGAGAAAAAGACAATTCATTATGGGTTCTCCACTATATATTTTTTATAGATAAAGTAGGATCTCTCTACTATAAAAGGAAAAATCCTTGTAAGCATAAGGGATAGATTGTAAAAAAGACAACTTCATAGGGATTAACACTTTTGGGCTCATTTACTTTGCCTTGTTCATCAATATTTCCTTTTTCTCTGCCTTATATTTCACTTCATCTGTCAAAGAAGATATATATTTCTATTTCACTCTGCAATTTGTGTCAAGTTATATCACGTATCCTTAGAATCATATACAAATTTAACTATATCTAATTTTTCGGATAAACAAAGAACATTTAAGTGTTTTTACCTAAAATTATGTAAACTAAAGAGAATAATTATTTGAAGGATGCATATGATAACTCTTCGTTGATGTTCATACAGAAATAGGATTATATCCAATATCATGCATAATGGCGTGTGTTAAGTCTGTATCCTACCAGAAGTCGTTATCCTAACAAGTACTATTTTCAATTATATCCTTTTCTTATGAATTATAGCGTTCAATATTTTAAAAATATTTTTGTCTGTTTTTATAATAATATCAATTTAGATATAGATAAATAAATATAGATATAAATAGATTAGATTGTGTAGTTAAAGAAAACCTTCTTTCATTGGCCGAGGACAAAAGTAGCGTAGGAATTTCGCCGTTATAGGATTTAATTAAAATAAAAAAAGAGTAAAGTTATTATTTATGGGATTGGGAAAATGTTGTCCAACTTTGTTTGTTCGTGTGAATGTTATGGGTCCCACTAGGAATTTTGGATCAATCAATGTCACAATCATATTAATCATCCTAGATATTTTCTCTAATCATAGCATAATTAAATACAACATGTCATGTGGTTTGGTCAAAATAAACCAGCTTATGACAATCTGAAATGAGTTTATATTAGGGATGTTAATGGCTCGGTTCTCACGGTTATTTTATAAAATTTATATCGTATTAAATTTTCGGTTATTTTATTATGTATAATCAAAATTAAACTTTTTGAAATCATCTCAATTAATGTCGGTTTCTCTTCGGTATTAGTACGGTTCGGTTAATTTTCAGTAAAAATTTTTAAAATGTCATGTAAAAGTCACTAGTAGAAGTAGAATGCAATAATATACATACTTATAGGACTTAACTTAACAAAACTCTCTAAATATTTTTACAATTTAAAGGTGATGAATTAAGAAAATATAAAAATTTAAATCCATCAATTATTTTACCGCAACGTAAAAGAAACTAAGCAAATACAAAAAATATATATATATCACACGAGTGAAAAAATATTAACCAAGTTGGGACTCAAGAATAAAGTATATAGAGATTAAATATTCAAAAAAATAAATCTAAATCATATGAAAGGAAACATGTTGCTACTCATAATTGCTACAATGCCTTAGGTCTTGCTAGCGAATATGCTGGAATTAATTTAGTTTCAATAGGAGTAGCATAATAGGTTTGAGAATTAAGATTTTGAGTTTAATTACTTGTTGGCTTGTAACTGTTTCATAATTCCAAGGCCCACGAAAAAAATTTAATGATTTATTATTTTTAAACTTAATATATAAATATATTTTTCAAATTGTAAATTTATTCGGTACGGTTTCGGTATTTTTCGATTTATTTTCATATAAAAAAAACTACCCTAATTATCGGTACGGTTATAGATTTATATAAAAATCTACGATTTTATTAAAAGAAACCTAAAAATCAGTTCGTTACGATTCGATCGGTTTAGTCGGTTTTTAAATATCCATTAACACCACTAGTTTATATAATTGACAATAGGGCAATCAAGTACACTAAACTAAAAGTTCTAGGAAGGGTCGAACCTTAATGGATTTATTATTCGCAATCTTTCTGCCATTTATCTAAAGCTATTTTCATAACTTGAACGTATAACATTATATAATTTTCAAAACGACAATATCTCTTACAGTTGTGGTGAGACTCTTTTTCCATTTATATAATTGAGCATGGTTATTTAAAAAAAAATACTACATTTCAATTATTTTTTTTCAAAAGATGCTTTTCAAAATCAATGCTACCGTTAGATTCGAAGTAAATGAACAAAATCATGAATTACTCAGATGCCAAGATTTTTAAAACTAGTCTATATTTTTGTCTTAGTTTGTCGTGCCTTTCAAAACTTAAAAAATCTTGATTACTCTAATATCTATACGCCAACTTTTTCCTATAGCTTGTACAAAGAGTTACAATCTAATTTTATCACGGTGACACATAATTGCTAAACAAAATCACTCGTTGCTTTTCTCATAAAATATATAAGGTAGTGTAAGGAGGTTTTAGGCTTTCTTGGCCTTTTATAATGTTGAATTTAAGAAAATGTCTTTTTTAGATCTCTTACGTGTAAAAGAAAGATCTTTTACGTGTAAAAGTAAATCTCTCATGTGTAAAAAAAGAGATAGAATCATAAAACTAAAAACAAGTTTGTAAAATGACAAAAAACTAATTGATTAAGAACTAATTTTAAAAATATAATTATAATAAACACTAATTAACGCACTTCAATGACTCAAAAAGACCTTGTTAACGGTAAGCCATCTCTATATCAGTGAAGTGAAAAGGTTAATACAATGGGTCAATATCAAGATCTCTTGACCATTGTATTGTCGACCTCTTTTAAAACGATAGAAATTTCAAGAGATATCGAGAAAAAAAAAAAGCGTTTAAATTTTTACCTCGGTTAAAAAGATCATGGAAAAATAATCTTCGGTTAAAATTTTGAAGCACGCCTGTCAGAAATTCATGAGCAAAATTCCGACGGATGCTTTATTTTTTGTGTAATTAGCCACAAAATTCTGATTGATCACCAATTTATTTTTGCATTGTGACAGTAAATTATGGTGATCGTCCGGATTCTGATTGGCGCGTTTAAAAATTCTGACACGGGACTATTTTTTATTTTTTTCAACAGGTTAAAATATAAACAATGATTTAAAAAGGTCAATCCAACATCATTTCCAGCTATATCTACTCCTGAGTCCTGATTGATACTATGGATCTAATTCCATATATAAAGATATTTGTGGGGGTCAGAATTGACTTTTTTGCGAAAGAGAAAAGACTTTTTTTTGGAGAATGATTGACATAATTTTCAATCGCTAACCATTTTTTTGCATCTACGAGACAATATTGTTGTGTTTTCTAGTATACNTTGGGAAAATGTTGTCCAACTTTGTTTGTTCGTGTGAATGTTATGGGTCCCACTAGGAATTTTGGATCAATCAATGTCACAATCATATTAATCATCCTAGATATTTTCTCTAATCATAGCATAATTAAATACAACATGTCATGTGGTTTGGTCAAAATAAACCAGCTTATGACAATCTGAAATGAGTTTATATTAGGGATGTTAATGGCTCGGTTCTCACGGTTATTTTATAAAATTTATATCGTATTAAATTTTCGGTTATTTTATTATGTATAATCAAAATTAAACTTTTTGAAATCATCTCAATTAATGTCGGTTTCTCTTCGGTATTAGTACGGTTCGGTTAATTTTCAGTAAAAATTTTTAAAATGTCATGTAAAAGTCACTAGTAGAAGTAGAATGCAATAATATACATACTTATAGGACTTAACTTAACAAAACTCTCTAAATATTTTTACAATTTAAAGGTGATGAATTAAGAAAATATAAAAATTTAAATCCATCAATTATTTTACCGCAACGTAAAAGAAACTAAGCAAATACAAAAAATATATATATATCACACGAGTGAAAAAATATTAACCAAGTTGGGACTCAAGAATAAAGTATATAGAGATTAAATATTCAAAAAAATAAATCTAAATCATATGAAAGGAAACATGTTGCTACTCATAATTGCTACAATGCCTTAGGTCTTGCTAGCGAATATGCTGGAATTAATTTAGTTTCAATAGGAGTAGCATAATAGGTTTGAGAATTAAGATTTTGAGTTTAATTACTTGTTGGCTTGTAACTGTTTCATAATTCCAAGGCCCACGAAAAAAATTTAATGATTTATTATTTTTAAACTTAATATATAAATATATTTTTCAAATTGTAAATTTATTCGGTACGGTTTCGGTATTTTTCGATTTATTTTCATATAAAAAAAACTACCCTAATTATCGGTACGGTTATAGATTTATATAAAAATCTACGATTTTATTAAAAGAAACCTAAAAATCAGTTCGTTACGATTCGATCGGTTTAGTCGGTTTTTAAATATCCATTAACACCACTAGTTTATATAATTGACAATAGGGCAATCAAGTACACTAAACTAAAAGTTCTAGGAAGGGTCGAACCTTAATGGATTTATTATTCGCAATCTTTCTGCCATTTATCTAAAGCTATTTTCATAACTTGAACGTATAACATTATATAATTTTCAAAACGACAATATCTCTTACAGTTGTGGTGAGACTCTTTTTCCATTTATATAATTGAGCATGGTTATTTAAAAAAAAATACTACATTTCAATTTTTTTTTTCAAAAGATGCTTTTCAAAATCAATGCTACCGTTAGATTCGAAGTAAATGAACAAAATCATGAATTACTCAGATGCCAAGATTTTTAAAACTAGTCTATATTTTTGTCTTAGTTTGTCGTGCCTTTCAAAACTTAAAAAATCTTGATTACTCTAATATCTATACGCCAACTTTTTCCTATAGCTTGTACAAAGAGTTACAATCTAATTTTATCACGGTGACACATAATTGCTAAACAAAATCACTCGTTGCTTTTCTCATAAAATATATAAGGTAGTGTAAGGAGGTTTTAGGCTTTCTTGGCCTTTTATAATGTTGAATTTAAGAAAATGTCTTTTTTAGATCTCTTACGTGTAAAAGAAAGATCTTTTACGTGTAAAAGTAAATCTCTCATGTGTAAAAAAAGAGATAGAATCATAAAACTAAAAACAAGTTTGTAAAATGACAAAAAACTAATTGATTAAGAACTAATTTTAAAAATATAATTATAATAAACACTAATTAACGCACTTCAATGACTCAAAAAGACCTTGTTAACGGTAAGCCATCTCTATATCAGTGAAGTGAAAAGGTTAATACAATGGGTCAATATCAAGATCTCTTGACCATTGTATTGTCGACCTCTTTTAAAACGATAGAAATTTCAAGAGATATCGAGAAAAAAAAAAAGCGTTTAAATTTTTACCTCGGTTAAAAAGATCATGGAAAAATAATCTTCGGTTAAAATTTTGAAGCACGCCTGTCAGAAATTCATGAGCAAAATTCCGACGGATGCTTTATTTTTTGTGTAATTAGCCACAAAATTCTGATTGATCACCAATTTATTTTTGCATTGTGACAGTAAATTATGGTGATCGTCCGGATTCTGATTGGCGCGTTTAAAAATTCTGACACGGGACTATTTTTTATTTTTTTCAACAGGTTAAAATATAAACAATGATTTAAAAAGGTCAATCCAACATCATTTCCAGCTATATCTACTCCTGAGTCCTGATTGATACTATGGATCTAATTCCATATATAAAGATATTTGTGGGGGTCAGAATTGACTTTTTTGCGAAAGAGAAAAGACTTTTTTTTGGAGAATGATTGACATAATTTTCAATCGCTAACCATTTTTTTGCATCTACGAGACAATATTGTTGTGTTTTCTAGTATACGAGCTATTTGTCATCGTTCCTTTTGAGCAGGATTCTCTCTTTATTTATTTCGATAATTTAAAAGTGACATCCTAATTAGTTTTTAGATATATGTCAAATTATTGTCATTACCATAGAAAATATAAGTTTTTTCTAATCTGTTGGGACAATCAGATGACATGTTGTAGATAATCATTTAATAATTGAATGTTATATGATGAGCCAAGAAATAATGCAAGGAGATTGATTGGATTTGTTGACAAGAATTTGATTGTCTTATTGTTTTCCTCAATGGTTATTAAAAATAGTAAATCTATAACTTTTTGCGCATGATTCTGAAGAAACGACTTTGTTATGTTGATAATGTATGCCAAATCCATTACTGAGATAGAGTATATGATATTGTACTTAATTGATATAATTGATTTGAGCCATTGGATTGGTGGTATAGATGTTTGTCAAAATTTTAATCATATAAGCTAATGGGGTAGTTAGTGCTGATCTAATGATTTTATTTCCATCTTCTTCTTTGTTATAATGATCATGGATAGGCTTCTTAATTCTTTTTTTCGGTTTGTAACAAAATGAGAATTTAGAAAAGGAAAAAAGAAAATTTTCCTTTCCAGTTTGACTTCATCAGTTAATTTAATTTTCTTTATCCATCCAATTCACCCTTTTATTTTGCATATATTTCATTTAAAACTATATTGAAATTATTAAAATTTGAACCTGAGATTTAGATTATGGTTTCTTGATTAAATACTGAACTATACTTGGAAAAATAATTAAATTTGTCAGATTATGTTTTTCTTTCCTCTTCATGCGAAAGATTCATTTATGTTATATTTTATTTATTCTAAAAAGAGAAGAAAGAAACGGAATTGCGAATAAACGAAAAAAATTAAAAAAACAATTAAGAGAATAACGAAAAGAAGGGCAATGCGTTAAATGTAGTTGTTGCATGAGATTTTTCTAGGTATTTTATGAGATTACTACTGTAAAGTTTTCTGAATATAGATAGTTGCATGATAAGTACATATGGAATGGCAAATGGACAAATCTTTTATTGCTTAAATAGGAAAGGACAATGTTTCAACAAAAATATATATACGTCGCAAATTGAAGAAGTTCTTGCTACAACTATTGTTTGACCAAAAGTATGACTCTTAGTTCAAATAATTGAATTTACGTGATTATGGGTTAAACTTAGTTAACAATAATATTTTTAGATATAGCTTTCGAATGTGCAATAAACGTCAGAAAGGTTTAGTCGAATAGTGATGACAATATGCAATAACTATTCCAAAAAGCATGAGCAATAGTGTAGTATTTAATAGCAATGAATAACAATAAATGACATTTAAGTAAATAAGAGAGATGATTCATCCAATAAATGATGAACTAGATGGTTGTTCCTCCTCACAATGATAAGTGACAGACAAATACTTGAACGTTCGAGTTATTTTCGGATTTGATGAAAAAATATGAAATAATATATAGACAAGAATCTTAGTGAAAATGTGTGTTTGTATCTTAGTAAGAGAGAGAGAATCATTTTATCAAAATGTGTTCTTACGAATGAATATCACATGCCTCTATCATTATTATTATTTTTTCTATATATATGAGATATTTTCCTAAGAAACTCTAATAGTACAAGTGCAGATAATATCCACTAGAATATTCTATTTCAATATCATATCCTAACAAACTACCCGTTACAACTCCTATCATCGATATTCAACCTCGACCTTTATTGACATCTCGATCACGGTTCTTGTCGACATCTTGACTACGGCTCATGTCGACATTTCGGCCAAGAACTTTGCTGCTTCTTGGATCACTTCGACTAACGTCGACTCGAGAATCCTTCCCATAATATTATCTTGGTCTGGGTATTCTAAAGACAGATTTTCATACAGCTATAACTATAAGTACAATAACAAATAAAATTACGTGTCAGTTTCAAGTGGGTTGAATTCAGAGTACTCGACTATTTGAGTTTTTACTTCCAATTCAATTTTATAAAAACACAGTTTCTCTAGTACTTACTAAAATTCTTAATTAATATGACTAAAATTAAATTGAACCTAATTAGTACAATTTCTGGGTTGAAAACTAAATTTAGCAACAACAAAAAAATGATGGGAGAGATTTAAAAAGCGACAAAGCTTATAATGCAATAGACATGATCTCTCCACTCTTAATTAAAAATGATCTATCCATTCTTAATTAAAAATTTAGGATGAGAACTATAAATATAAAAGATACATAATATAAAGTGATTCTCCCTTTAACGGATTTTATATATAGCGAATTCGAATTATCCAAGTGACAAAGCGGAAATAAAAAATACATTTAGAAAAGGACACGAAAAACATGGTTGGAAAAGGACACGAGTTATGGGAGAAGGCAGCAAGCAAGAGTGGACAGAGTCAATAGTAGATGCACTCAAAATAACACAGCCAATATGAGAGAGAGAGAGAATCATCATGCTTCAAAATTCTTCCCCCACTCACCTCTCCCACATTCCAATGAGAGAATCCCACCACTCACGTGTCCTTTTTTGACCTCTTAGGGCTCTCCCATAAAAAAAAATTACAGCCTCATTCCCAGTTTAATTGTTAATCCTAGATTAAAAATAGTGACGGAATAACTTATATCCGTCAGATTGAAAAATAATAATCACATGATAAGTTATCTCATGATTAACCAATCTAATTGACAATCTCATAATTAATACGACATACTAAATAATCAATAAAAAATAATAGCAAGATAACTAATCTCAGCATAACCAATTCTTATAACTAATTCTGACATAACTAATCTCAGGATAACTAATTTTGGTACAATTAATCCCAACATAACTTGCCTTTAAACCAAACGGCCTATAAACTTATTCATAACTCCATAAATTAAGGTAAGGTGTATTATATATTACTTAATTAATTATAGTTAGTGATAAAATCATATATGAAAATCATCAAGGATAATAGTAAGATAGACATGGTTCCTCTATTCTTACTCAAAGGTTTTGAATTTAAACTTGAAAATAGAAAAAATCTTGTAAAGAGCGTTTTTCTCTTCAGTGGGTTTCACGAGATACGAATCTGGATTGTTTTGATATAAACAACATATGGGCAGACGTTTTATCTGTATTTATTGTTTTTGACCATATAGACTAATAATTTAAAATGCGTGTTTAAACTTGTTTTGGTAACCCGTGAAGAATTACCATTAACAACCAAATTAGTACACCTACAGAGCACCTAGGAGCATAACCACATTCTAGAAAGGGTGTGATGCTCGCTAAGCCTCAAGAACAAAAATCACTAATTACATATTTTGGAAAGCAAATGTCGACATCTATCAGCTCTCTTTACAGCTTGTATACTTTCCAATCTTAGTCTAATCTCCTTTTTGTATATGTGTAATAGCAAAGTTTGTATTTACAATAGTATTCCTAAATATCCTCCAATTCCTAGCTTCCCATGTGTAGTAGAGAATTGCACTCCAAACATCAAAGACTATCTCCTTCTGACAGAATCTCCAATGCATGCTCCTTATCCATTGTATGGATTGTTTAACTCTTCGTTTATGCAATTGAATTTCCATCCAGTTATAAATGTCATTTTCTACCTCCTCAATCCTTTTACATTCTGCAAATAAGTGCAGTTGAGATTTCAATCTCCCCCGATCACATAAACTGCAAGTAACATCAGCAACTGGGATATGCAGCCTCATGAGCCTTTCCTTAGTTAACAACTTGTCGTGGTTTGCTAGCCAGATAAAAAATATGTACTTGAGTTTCAGAATGTTAGACCAAATTAGGTTGGCTTCTGGTAATCTCACTTGGACCCCTATCAATACATTGTAGCTTCTATTCACCGAGTAAGAGCCATATTTAGTAAGCAAGTACTGATCATTATTGTACCACTAGACTATGAGCACTTTAAGAGAATTCAACTTTTTTCAATACCAGCTGCAATCTACAGCTGGCTTATGGTGCCAGATATCCGCATCTACCTTCATATAAATACCATGAATCCATTTAACCCATAAGATATCTTTCTTCCTCGCTAACAACCATAGTAACTTTCCTAATGAAGCAACATTTCCCGTGTATGTACCCTTTAATATTCTAGCCCTCATACTTCTTAGGAACACACACCTTATCCCATTAAACTAGAGCCACTTTCCTATGTTCCTTACTGCTACCTCAAAGATAGTCTATGCATAGCTTATCTAACTCTTTGAGGATGCTTTGAGGTAAGATAAACACCGCTCCCCAAAAATTGTAGATGGAGAATAATACAACATTAATGACCTGAAGTCTGCCTGCATAAGATAATGTAACGACTTGGCCGGTCGTTTTGAGTATTACAACCCTATTCTCACATTTACTATTCAATTTATACTTTACAGTTATTATATAACTTGCCGGGGTAATTGGTTCGGGCCCGGTGAGGTTTTGAAATGAATTGAGACACTTAGTCTCCAAGATGAAAACTTAAGTTGAAAAGGTTGATCGGATGTTGACTTATATGAAAACGACTACAAAATAGAATTTTGATGATTCCAATAGCTCTATATGGTAATTTTGGACTTAGGAGCATGTCCGAAAAATTATTTGGAAGTTCGTAGTTAAATTAGGCTTGAAATGGCTAAAATAGAAATTTAAGTTTGGAAGTTTGACCGGGGAGTTGACTTTTTGATATTCGGGTCGGAATATGATTCTGAAAATTTGATTATGTCCATTATGTCAATTATGACTTGTGTGCAAAATTTGAGATCAATCAGACTTGATTTGATAGGTGTTTCGGCATCGAATGTAGAAGTTGGAATTTCTTAGTTTCATTAGGCTTGAATTGGAGTATGATTCGTATTTTTAGCATTGTTTGATATGAATTGAGGTTTCGACTAAGTTCGTATGACGTTTTACGACTTGTTGGTACATTCGGACGGGGTCCCAAGTGGCTGGGGTGTGTTTCGGGGTGAGTTTTGAGTGAGTTTGAGCACTTCGGCACTCTGATGTTGTTCTGGAACTTTTGAAGTGCGGGGGCACATTTTGGAGTGGTGAGGCAAAGTAAAAGTGCGGACCGCAGAATTCCTCTCGCGGCCGCAGAAAGGAGATTTTGCAGATTCGATGGTCCGACTTCGGAAGCTTATATCTTTAATCTACAAGGAATTTGGAAATGATTCGAATTGTAACCTTTTGAGTCTAGTTTTCAGAAAGGTAAAACAACCATCATTTGGATATTGTACAAAAAGTTATGGTCAATTTACTGAAACTTGGTATTGCAGCCACAGCTGAAGTGCGGCCACACAATTTGGACTTGCGGCCGCGAGATCTGGGATGTGCGGCCGCACAAAAAAATGTGCGGTCAGCAGAATGAGGGATCATATTCTTGTACTATATGAACGAGGGTTAGAGTATTATTTCATATTTGGACTTTGGGAGCTCGATTTGTGATAATTTTTCGTGAAATTTTCAAGAAATTCATCGGGGTAAGTGATTTTAACTCGGATTTGGTTAATATACATGAATATATCATTGTTTTCATTATTTAATTAGTAATTTGAGATCGAAATTTGGGAAAAATTGTAGAGATTTTATAAAAAATAAATTGGGATTTGAATGTCGATTCAGAGTCGGATTTGAGTGAAACTAGTATGGCTGGACTCGTAATTGAATGAGTTGTCGGATTTTGTGAGTTTTGTTGGATTCTGAGACGTAGGCCCTACATGCGGTTTTTGGGTGTAATTTCGAATTTTGTTGGAAAAATTAGTATTTCCATATGGAATTAATTCTTATAATTTGTATTGACTAAATTGAATCAATTATGACTAGATTCGAGGCATTGGGAGGCTGATTCGCGAGGCAAAGGCATTGCAGAATAAAGAATTACACGATTTGAGGTAAGTAACAGTTCTAAATCTGGTTCTGAGGGTATGATACCCCTGATTTTGTGATATGTGATCAGTTTAGAGGTGACACACATGCTAGGTTACGGGCGTGTGGGCATGCACCGTAGGAATTATGACTTGGTTAAATTCCATGGAACTATGTATTTGAATAATCTTTTATTATATATACATTCTCCATGTAATAGAGAAATTGAACCACAAATCATGTTTAGATTATGTGTTGGTACTGTAGGGACCTACATAGGTTTGTGTACATGCTGAATTATCTGCTAAATTATTGTTTTGTACTCAATCATAGTTTACTTGTTTATTTTATCTCAGTCTCTATTGTTCCTTGTTGATACATTATATCATTTCTGTTGGGGCTGACTCTCATGATTATTGAGAGCCCGAGAGATTGAAGAGATTTATGACTAAGTGAGGCCGGGGGGCTGATTGTGAGATATTATACTATAGCACGTGAGTTGTCCGTGCAGATTCAGACATTATACTAGCACGTGAGTTGTCCGTACTGCACGTGAGTTGTCTGTGGAGATCCAGATATTATAATAGCACGTGAGTTGTCCGTGCGGATCCAGATATTATCCTATAGCATGTGAGTTGTCGTGCAGCACGTGAATTATTTGTGCGGATTATAACGCTTGGGTTGAAGGAGACCCTCCGGAGTCTGTACACACCCCAGTGATCGCAGACTCTTACTAAGTACGAGTGCCGAGTGCTGAGTGCTGAGTAAATGGAAGGGCTGAGTGACTGTGGTCCTGAGAGATATTTTCTTCTGTTCCAATTGAACTTGATATGAAATTATTGTTAGGCCTTAATTGTTGAACTTGCAAGCATGTCTACTTTCTTATGTTGGAAATTATTAAAATTGGACTTAGATGTGAACCTCGTCACTATCTTCAGTTCTTTATTTAGTATTGTTGCTTGCTGAGTTGGTTGTACTCATACTACACTCTGTACTTCGTGTGCAGATCTAGGTATTTTCGGATACAGTGGGTGTTGATTTCTTCGCACAGTTGATTTTTCGGAGATTCCAAGATAGCTACTTGACGCCCAGAGACCTTGACTCTCTTCCTTTCAGTTATTGTACTGTTCTATATTTTTCAGACTTTGTTATCATTTAGATACTCATGTACTCAGTGACACCGGATTTTGGAAATGTATTTTATGTTAGTAATTTGTGAGATCTTTTATGAAATTCAAATATTATTTTTTCAAACTTAAAAGGAATTGTGGTTTATTGAGGTTGTTGGATTGCCTAGTATTGAGATACGCGTCATCACGACAGGTTAGGATTTTGGGTCGTGACAAGTTGGTATCAGAGCCTAGGTTATAGGGGTCTCACGAGTCATGAACAGGTTCAATAGAGTCTTGCGGATCGGTATGGAGACGTCTGTACTTATCTTCGAGAGGCTGTCGAACCCTTAGGAAAAATAAATTTCACTTTCTTGTATTCTGTCGTGCAAATTTATTGATTCCAGAAACTTAATTTTTATTATTCTATTCTCTCATAGATAGTGAGGACACGTACTACTGGATCGGACGGTTAGCCACTAGTGCCACCAGTTAGGGCCGCGAGAGACCGTGGCCGTGGTTGAGGCCGGAGCCGAGGTAGAGGTCGAGGTATAGCTCGTACAGCAGTTGGAGCAGCACCTGTAGCACCACCAGTTGCTCCAGCTCGGGAGCAGATTCCAGATATAGCTTAGCCAACAGGACCAGCTTAGGCACCAGCTGTGCTCATTATGATTTCAGGCCTTCAGGAGGTTTTGGCCCAGATATTGACAATTTGCATTGGCCTTGCTCAGGTGGTTTCGGCTCAGGCCTCACCAGCCACTTCTCAGGCCGGGGGAGGTACTCATACCCCTGTTGCCCGTATTCCAGAGTAGGTAGTGCAGGGTCTTCAGATACCGGATGCACGACCAGCCGAGCCGGCTGCAGCTGCTCAGGCCATGATAGTCCCCGTTATGGCAGATGATGAGCAGAGGAGACTTGAGATATTTGGGAGGCTTTGACCTCTATCATTTAGAGGTGCTGAGTTAGAGGATGCTCAGGTTTTTCTTGTTAAGTGTCAACGGATGCTTCGGACAACGGGTATTCTAGAGATCAGTGGGGTCTCGTTCACTACTTTTTTGTTTTTTAGGGCTGCCTTCAAATGGTGGGAGGCTTATGAGAGGCACATGACGGTTGGTGCAGTACCACTTATATAGCAGGAGTTCTCTGTTCTCTTTTTAGATAAGTTCGTGCCGCAGTATTATAGGGAAGAGCTGCGCAGACAGTTCGAGCAGCTTCGACAGGATGACATGTTTGTGACCCAGTACGAGATGAGGTTTTCTGAGTTGGCTCGTCACGTAGTTTGGTTGGTTCCCACTAATAGGGAGAGGATTAGGAGGTTCATTGATGGCCTCACGTATCAGTTGCGGTTGCTCATGACTAGGGAGAGGGTATCTGGTACCACTTTTGATGAGGTGGTTGACATTGCTCGGCAGATAGAGTGGTCCATAGCCAGGAGCGTGGTGAGAAAGAGGACAAGAGGCCTCGAGGTTCGTGCAATTTTGGTGGGGTACCTTCTGGATTGCAGTCCTACCACAGCAGGGGTCGCCCTTATAGGCCCCGCTCAAACAAACAGTCCAGCTCATCGTGGTGCATTAGCTAGCCACGATTCTTACAGTGCTTACTCAGGCCAGTCTTCATTCAGTGCACTACCAGCGCAGAGTTCTCACTATGCCTCTTCCGCTCAGGATTCTATAGATAATTCCTCGGGTTATCAGGAACAACAGTTCCATAAGAGGAGGGGTCGTTTCGAGTGTGGAGAATTTGGTCATATCAAGAGAGATTGTCCTAGGTTGTAGAGTGGGGCTCCACAGTAGAGTTCTCAGCCGACGACACCAGCACCAACGGTTACACCACCCGACCAGCCAGCTCGGAGTGGGGCACAATCAGCTAGGGGGAGGCCGATCAGGTGGTGGTCAGGCCCGATTCTATGCTTTTCCTGCCATACCAGATGTTGTTATTTCAGATGTAGTGATCACATGTATTTTCTCAGTGTGCCACATGGAAGCTTCTATATTATTTGATCCTGGTTCTACTTATTCGTATGTATCATCGTACTTTACTCATTATCTGGATATGCCCCGTTAGTCCTTAGTTTCACTTGTTCGTGTATCTATGCCGGTGGGCGATACCATTATTATGGACCGTATGTATCGGTCGTGTGTGGTAACTATTGGGGGACTTGAGACTAGGGTTGATCTTTTATTGCTCAGTATGGTTGATTTTGATGTAATCTTGGGTATGGATTGGTTGTCTCTATGTCATGCTATTCTAGACTGTCAAGTAAAAACCGTGACATTGGCGATGCCGGGGTTGCCGAAGGTCGAATGGAAAGGTTCTCTATATTATGTTCCCAGTAGGGTAATTTTTTATTTAAAGGCCCAACGTATGGTTGGGAAGGGGTGTTTGTCATATTTGGCCTTTGTGAGAGATGTTAATGCAGATACTCCTACTATTGAGTCAGTACCGGTAGTGCGAGACTTTTTAGATGTATTTAATGCAGACTTGTCGGGTATGCCACATGACAGGGATATTGATTTCGGTATTGACTTAGTGCCAGGCACTCAGCCCATTTCTATTCCTCTGTATCGTATGGCACCAGCTGAATTGAAAGAATTGAAAGAGCAACTTCAGGAACTTCTTGATAAGGGGTTTATTAGGCCTAGTGTGTCGCATTGGGGTGCATCAATTCTGTTTGTGAAAAAGAAAGATGGTACTATGCGGATGTGCATCGATTACAGGCAGTTGAACAAAGTTACAATCAAAAACAAGTATCCTTTGCCGCGTATTGATGATTTATTTGACCAGCTTCGGGGAGCGAGGGTATTCTCCAAAATTGATTTGAGATCTGGGTATCACCAATTAAAAATTCGGGATTCAGATATTCTAAAGACGGCATTCAGGACTCGTTATGATCACTATGAATTTCTCATGATATCTTTTGGGCTGACCAACGCCCCAACAATATTTATGCACTTGATGAATAGTGTATTTTATCCATATCTTGATTCATTTATCATAGTATTTGTTGATGATATCATGGTGTACTCACGTAGCTAGAAGGAGCATGCACATCACTTGGGTATTGTATTACAGAGGCTAAGAGAGGAGAGGCTTTATGCAAAATTCTCAAGTGTGAGTTCTGGTTTAGTTCGGTGGCATTCTTGGCACACATAGTGTCCAGTAAAGGAATTAAGGTGGATCCGAAGAAAATAGAGGCAGTTCAGAGTTGGCTCAGGCCATCTTCAGCTACTGAGATTCGGAGTTTTCTCGGCTTGGCCGATTATTATTGTCGCTTTGTGGAGGGTTTCTCGTCTATTGCATCACCTTTGACTAAATTAACCCAGAAAGGTGCTCCATTCACGTGGTTGGATGAGTGTGAAGAGATCTTTCAGAAGCTCAAGACTGCATGACCACAATTCAAGCTCTAGTTTTGCCTTCAGCTTTAGGCTCTTATACAGTGTATTGTGATGCTTCTCGGATTGGTATTAGGTGTGTATTGATGCAGGAGGGTAGAGTGATTACTTATGCTTCGCGCCAGTTAAATCCACATGAAAAGAACTACCCTGTTCATGATTGAGAATTGGCAGCCATTGTTCATGCATTGAAGATTTGGAGACACTATCTCTATGGTGTGTCTTGTGAGGTATTCACAGATCATCGGAGTCTCCATCACTTATTTAAACATAAGGATCTAAATTTGAGGTAGTGGAGATGGTTGGAGCTGTTAAAGGACTATGATATTACTATTCTGTATCATCCCAGGAAGGCCAATGTGGTGGCCGATGCCTTGAGTAAAAAAGTGGTGAGTATGGGTAGCCTTGCATTCATCCCTGTTAGTGAAAGGCCTCTCGCAGTTGATGTTCAGGCCTTGGCCAATCAGCCATGAGATTAGATATTTCGGAGCCCAGTCGGGTTCTAGCTTGTATGGTTTCTCGGTCTTCCTTATATGACCGCATCAGAGAGCGCCAATATAATGATCCTCATTTGCATGTCCTGAAGGATGCGGTTTATCACGGTGATGCCAAAGATGTTACTATTAGAGATGATGGGGTATTGAGGATGCAGGATCATATTTATGTGCCAAATGTAGATAGACTGCGGGAGTTGATTCTTGAATAAGCCCACAGTTGGCGGTATTCCATTCATCCGAGTGCCGCTAAGATGTACCATAACTTAAGGCAGCACTACTGGTGGAGGAAAATGAAGAAAGATATAGTTGGGTTTGTATCTTGGTGTTTAAATTGTCAACATGTGAAGTACGAGCATCAGATACCGGGCGTATTACTTCAGAGACTTGAAATTCCAGAGTAGAAGTGGGAGCGTATTACCATGGACTTCGTAGTTGGTCTCCCACGGACTCTGAGGAAGTTTGATGTTGTTTGGGTAATTGTAGATCGGTTGACCAAGTCCGCACATTTTATTCTAATTGGTACTACTTATTCTTCAGAGCAGTTGACTAAGATTTATATCCACAAGATTGTTCGCCTATACGGTGTGCCAATGTCCATCATTTTGGATTGAGGCACGCAGTTTACATCATAGTTTTGGAGAGAAGTGCAGCAAGAATTAAGTACACATGTTCAGTTGAGTACAACATTTTACTCTCAGACGGACGGACAGTCCGAGCGCACTATTCAGATATTGGAGGATATGCTACGCGCTTGTGTCATTGGTTTTGGGGGTTCTTAGGATCAATTTCTACCACTGGCAGAGTTTGCTTACAATAACAGCTACCAATCGAGCATTCAGATGGCTCCATATAAGGCTTTATATGGGAGATGGTGTTGGACTCCGGTTGGTTTNATTAGGTACACAGGTTCAGCTAAGTAAAGCATTTCACCCTCAGACGGACGGACAGTCCGAGCACACTATTGAAATATCTGAGAATATGCTACGTGCTTGTGTCATTGATTTTGGAGTTTCTTGGGACAAATGTCTGCCACTGACAGAGTCTGCTTACAATAAAAGCTACCAATTGAGAATTTAGATGGATCATTAAGAGGATTTATATGGGAGACGGTGTCAGTCTCCGGTGGGTTGGTTTGAGCCGGGTGATGCTAGGCTATTGGGTACTGATTTGGTTCAGGATGCTTTGGTGATGGTTAAATTGATTCAGGAGCGACTTCATACGGAGCAGTCTAGACAGAAGAGTTATGCCGACAAGAAGGTCCGTGATGTTGCTTACATGGTTGGGGAGAAGGTTCTGCTCAAGGTTTCACTCATGAAAGGTGTGTTGAGGTTCGGGAAGAAGGGCAAGTTGAGTCCTAGGTATATTGGGCCTTTTGAAATACTTAAGAAGATTGGAGATGTGGCTTATGAACTTGCTTTGCCACCTAGTCTATCGGGTATTCTTCCAGTGTTTTCACGTATCTATGCTCCGAAAGTATGTCGGAGATCCGTCTCATGTTTTGGATTTCAGCACAATGTAGTTGGATGGTAATTTGACTTATGATGTGGAGTTGGTTTAGACCGGGAGGTTCGAAAGTTAAGATCAAAGAATATAGCTTCAGTGAAAGTACAGTGGAGAGGCCAGCCAGTCGGAGATGCTACGTGGGAGACTGAGTGGGAGATGCGGAGCAAATATCCATACCTATTTGAGGCTCTAGGTATGATTCTAAACCCGTTCGAAGACGAACGTTTGTTTAAGATGGGGAGAATGTAACGACCCGGTCGATCATTTTGAGTATTACAACCCCGTTCCCCCATTTACTGCTCAATTTATGCTTTACAGTTGTTATATGATTTGTCGGGGTAATTGGTTCGGGTCCGGTGAGGTTTTGAAATGAATTGAGACACTTAGTCTCCAAGATGAAAACTTAAGTTGAAAAGGTTGATCGGATGTTAACTTCTGTGAAAATGACCCCGGAATAGAATTTTAATGATTCCAATAGCTCCGTATGGTGATTTTAGATTTAGGAGTGTGTCCGAAAAATTATTTAGAAGTCCGTAGTTAAACTAGGCTTGAAATGGCTAAAATAAAAATTTAAGTTTGGAGGTTTTACCGGAGAGTTGACTTTTTGATATCAGGGTCGGAATCCGATTCTGAAAATTTGAATAGGTCATTATGTCAATTATGAATTGTGTACAAAATTTGAGGTCAATCGGACTTGATTTGATAGGTTTCGGCATCGAATATAAAAGTTGGAATTTCTTAGTTTCATTAGGCTTGAATTGGGATATGATTCGTGTTTTTAGCATTGTTTGATGTGAATTGAGGTTTCGACTAAGTTTGTATGACATTTTAGAACTTGTTGGTATATTTGGACGGGGTCCCGAGTGGCTCGGGTGTGTTTCGGGGTGAGTTTTGAGGGAGTCTAGGCATTTCGGCACTCTGATGTTATTTTGGAACTTTTGAAGTACAGGGGGCACATTTTGGAGTGCTGAGGCAAAGTAAAAGTGCGGACCGCAGAGAAAAAGTGCGGACCGCAGAAGAAATGTGCGTACTGCAGAATTCCTTTCGCGACCGCAGAAAGGAGATTCTGCAGATTCGATGGTTCGACTTCGGAAGCTTATATCTTTTAATCTACAAGAAATTTGGAGATGATTCAAAAACAAAAGTGTTTCCCTTTGAGTCTAGTTTTCAGAAAGGTTAACCAGTCATCATTTGGACATTTGTACAGAAAGTTATGATCAATTTACTAAAGCACGGTATTGCTTCCACAGTTGAAGTGCGATTGCATAATTTGGACTTGCGGCCGCGGGACATGGGATGTGCGGGCGTACAAAAAAATATGCAGTCAGCAGAATGAGGGATTAGACTCTTGTACTATATGAACGAGGGTTAGAGTATTATTTTATATTTGGACTTTGGGAGCTCGGTTTGTGGCGATTTTTCGTGAGATTTTCAAGAAATTCATCGGGGTAAGTAATTCTAACTCGGATTTGATTAATATACATGAATATATCATTGAATTTATCATTTAATTAGTATTTTGAGATTGAATTTTGGGAAAAATTGTAGAAATTTTCATAAAACAATTTTTTGGGATTTGAATGTCGATTCAGAGTCGAATTTGAGTGGAACTAATATGGTTGGACTCGTAATTGAATGAGTTGTCAGATTTTGTGAGTTTTGTTGGATTCCTATACGTAGGCCCCCACAGGCAGTTTTTGGGTGCAATTTCGGATTTTGTTGAAAAAATTAGTATTTTTATATGGAATTAATTCTTATAATTTGTATTGCCTGAATTGAATCAATTATGACTAGATTCGAGGTGTTTGGAGGCTGATTCGCGAGGCAAAGATATTGCAGAATAAAGAATTACAAGATTTGAGGTAAGTAACAGTTCTAAATCTGGTTTTGAGGGTATGAAACCCCGGATTTTATGATATGTGAATAGTTTTGAGGTGATGCACATGCTAGGTGACGGGCGTGTGGGCGTGCACCATAGGAATTGTGACTTGGTCAAATTCCATGGACCTATGTTGTTGAATAATCTGTTGTTATCTCTACATTCTCCATGTAATAGAGAAATTAAACCACAAATCATGTTTAGATTATGTGTTGGCACTGTAGGGACCCACATAGGTCGTGTACATACTGAATTATCTGCTAAATTATTATTTTGTATCCAGTCACAATTTACTTATATTTTATCTCAGTCTCTATTGTTCCTTGTTAATACATTATATCATTTATGTTGGGGCTGACTCTCATAATTACTGAGAGCCCGGGAGACTGGAGAGATTTATAACCGAGTGAGGTCGGGGGCCTGATTGTGAAATATTATACTATAGCACGTGAGTTATTCGTGTAGATCCAGATATTATACTAGCACGTGAGTTGTTCGTGCAACACGTGAGTTGTCCATGCAGATCCAGATATTATACTAGCACGTGAGTTGTCCCGTACGGATCTAGATATTATACTACAGCGTGTGCGTTGTTCGTGCAGCACACGAGTTATCCGTGCGGATTATAGCGCTTGGGCTGAAGGATCCCCTCCAGAGTCTGTACACATCCCAGTGAGTGCAGGTACCTACTCAGTGCAAGTGCCGAGTCTGAGTGAATGGAAGGGCTGAGTGACTGTGGTCCTGAGAGTATGCATTTGATTTCATTATTGTTGCACTTCAGCTGTCATATATCACTATTTTTTTAAAATTTCTAAGAGATATTATCTTCTGTTCCAATTGAACTTGATATGAAATTACTGTTAGGCCTTAATTGTTGAACTTGTAAGCATGTCTACTTTCTTATGTTGGAAATTATTAAAATTAGACTTAGTTATAAAGCTCGTCACTATCTTCGGTTCTTTATTTAGTATTATTACTTGCTTAGTTGATTGTACTCATACTGCTTCCTACACTCGTGTGCAGATCCAGGTGTTTCCGGACACAGTGTGTGTTGATTTCTTCGCATAGGTGATTTTTCGGAGATTCNATGTTGGAAATTATTAAAATTAGACTTAGTTATGAAGCTCGTCACTATCTTCGGTTCTTTATTTAGTATTATTACTTGCTTAGTTGGTTGTACTCATACTACTCTCTGCACTTCGTGTGCAGATCCAGGTGTTCCCGGACACAGTGTGTGTTGATTTCTTCGCATAGGTGATTTTTCGAAGATTTCGAGATAGCTGTTTGACGCCCGCAAACCTTAACTCTCTTCCTTTCAGTTATTGTATTGTTCTATATTTTTTAGACAATATTTTTTATCAGTCATACTTTGTTATCATTTAGATGCTCATGTACTCAGTGACACCGGATTTTGAAAATGTATTTTATGTCAGTAATTTGTGAGATCTTCTATGAAATTCAAATATTATGTTATTCAAACTTAAAAGGAATTTTGATTTATTGAGGTCGTCGGTTTGCCTAATATTGAGATAGGCGTCATCACGACAGGTTAGGATTTTGGGTCGTGACAGATAAGCACTTTGAGTAAGCAGTACTTACCTTGCTAGTAATCTTCCCTACCAATTGGTGACACTCTATTTTGCTCCACTTCTTAGAAGATAATGACAGACCAAGGTATCTTATTGGCAAGGTCCCCAAGGAGAATCCAGTGCTTGTCACTATCTCCTCCTTTATAGCGTCATCAATACGTGCGAGAAATATATTAGATTTATCCACATTGACTATCAACCTAGTAACATCACTGAAATGGTGTAGAGCGTCTGCAAATATTAAGTGCGTTAGTTTCAGGGATTTGCACATATGATGATACTTGAAATCTAGGAGGTAACTCATCTTCTTGAATATCCTAGCCAAGTATTCCATTACCAAAATAAACAACAATGGTGAGATGGGATATCCTTGCATGAGGCCCCTTCTCCCTTCAAAATAACCATAGCCTTCTCCATTTACTTTCACTGTGAACTTTGTGGTGGTAATGCATGTCATAACTAGCTCGACAAATGATGCTGGAAACCTATAAACATGCAATTTTTCCTTAATAAATTTCCAAACTCAGCATATCGTATGCCTTTCTTAAGTCTATTTTCATTTAAGATCTATGTGAGATTTTCCTATTATAATGTCTCATCAGGCCATGACATATCAGGATGTTATGGATCAATGACCCACCTGCTACAAATGCAGCCTGATTTTTAGTCACTAAATGGGTGAGCGCTTGCCTTAATCTTACACATATAACCTTTGATATGCACTTGTATATGATAGTAAAACATGATATTAGTCTGAATTGGCTAGCATACTGAGGATTTGGCCATTTGGAATTAGGGAAATTATAGTGGAGTTGATCTGCTTCAACTCTTATAGTGGATTTAGCCACTAAATGGGTGAGCGCTTGCCTTAATCTTACACATATAACCTTTGATATGCACTTGTATATGATAGTAAAACATGATATTAGTCTGAATTGGCTAGCATACTGAGGATTTGGCCATTTGGAATTAGGGAAATTATAGTGGAGTTGATCTGCTTCAACTCTTATAGTGGATTTAGCCACTAAATGGGTGAGCGCTTGCCTTAATCTTACACATATAACCTTTGATATGCACTTGTATATGATAGTAAAACATGATATTAGTCTGAATTGGCTAGCATACTGAGGATTTGGCCATTTGGAATTAGGGAAATTATAGTGGAGTTGATCTGCTTCAACTCTTATAGTGGATTTAGCCACTAAATGGGTGAGCGCTTGCCTTAATCTTACACAGGCTAGCATTCGTTTTGAACAACTCTTGTGAAACTGCTTAGGTAAAGAGATCACTAAGTCTAGAAGGAATGTATGGAAACATGGAGGGAAGGGTTATGCAAAATGAAGTTAATTCATAGGTTATTCATTAACTTTTCATTTTGCTTTTAATAATGATGAATTCAAGATTTATTTATTTAGTTTTATAATTGCTTTAGATCATCTATATATACATTTTTTGTATTAAGCTAATTTTTTTTAATCACACTTGACAATACAATCAGTACTAGATTTAGAAAAAATTACAAAAATTGGTCCTTATGTTTGAGGATAGTTCTAACATAGTTCCTTTAAATATACTTTTGAGCAATTTTAATCTTTTAAATTTGTAAAAAGTGAGCTTTTTTGTCTCTGTCAAATGTTTAACAAACTGTGAAAAAAAAGATTTAGCTAGCAATATAAAAAACGTCCCATCAAATTCGGAATAAATCAAAACAAATTAAACAAAAATGACAAAGAAACTGTTTATCCAAATGTAAGTTCTCCTTAAATGTTTTTTCTTTTCTTTTCAATTTGGGTTAAATTTGAAAATTGATATTTTTCAAATATTAGGAGAGCAGTTTAAATTAAAGGGACTAGGCTTGCCCATAGTATATTTAAGAGACTATGTTAGACTTACTCCAAATACAAGTGACAATCTTTGTCATTTTCGCCTACATTGGATGAACTTTTAAGATAAGGTAAGTGAATTATTGAAATGAAATATTTATTCATTAGAATAAATGAAACCAATTTCATATTATAAATTACTCAATATATCTAGAATATATAAACAATTAATCATTCATTAATAATTTAGTGATTAATCGCAACAAAGCAATTCTTACATTATAATCCTTATATAAATTATCTTGAATCAAATAACCATGAAGATTAAAGAGGATCAATTGGTTTTAAGCGTAAGGGATATGAAAATAAAACACGAAAAGTTTTGCATGATTATTTTCATCTATTTAAACTCTAAAAGCTTATGTTGAACTATGGACCGTTTGACTATAGATTTTGCCAAAATAAACTTGAGTTTTATTTGTCAAACACATGTTTGGCCATAGATTTTGCCTACATTTTAGCCAAATTCCAAATTCCAAATCCCAAAACCAGCTCAATAGCTGATTTTGGGCCAAAATATCACTATTATATTTTTTAAAAATTGCCCCAAACTTTGGTATTTTATAAAAGAGCCCACAATTTATTATTTTGTAATGATGTTGCTTCGTCTTCTCGGTCATCTGATAGTGTATCATGTAGTTTATTATAAAAATGATAATTTTGTATCAAATTTATTTATGTTCAGGACTATGGTTTGCGATAATATAATGAATGTTATTGATAATGGTACTGTTGGGTATTTGTGATAGTTTTTAAAACTTGTGAGTATAAGTCATGTTTCATGTTTTTCCAAACCAAACTTCAGCCAAAACAGATATCCAAACACATTTTTATCTTCAAACCAAAATTTACCTAAATCAGATTTTTCTGAATAAATTTGGAAATCTATGGGCAAACGCTAACTATATCTCCTGATTAGGAGGAAATTAATATTTACAAGAATACAAGAATCAAATTTATAGGGCGGCTTTTCTTCA
>AWOL01S0028059.1:164297-195427 GCA_000715115.1 Nicotiana otophora | reverse complement strand
ACATGGAATACCAGATGAACTGAGGATAACCCTGGAGGCAACGCAAGTCTATAAGCTACCTCCTCCACTCTCTCGAGGATCTGAAATGGCCCGATATACCTAGGGCTCAACTTGCCCTTCTTCCCAACTCTCATAACACTCTTCATGGGCGATACCCGAAGCAATATTCTTTCTCCAACCATGAATGCAATATCACGAACTTTACGGTCGGCATAACTCTTTGCCTAGACTGAGCTATGCGAAGTCCATCCTGAAATCTTGACCTTATCTAAGGTATCTTGTACCAAATTGGTACCCAATAACTGAGCCTCTCCCGGTTCAAACTAGCCAACTGGCGAACGGCATCGCCTTCCGTAAAATGCTTCATATGGAGCCATCTGAATGCTCGACTGGTAGTTGTTATTGTAGGCAAACTCCGCTAACGGCAAGAACTGATCCCAAGAACCTCCAAAGTCAATAACACAGGCGCAGAGCACTCGAACTGAAAGATAACTCTTTGATCTCAACTGGCGAACTTGCCGGGCTAGAATTGCCACCGGCTCCTCCTCGTAAGTCAAATCCTTGTTAAACTGGACAGAGCTTAAATCTAACATGTGGGACGGGTCACCATGATATTTTCGGAGCATAGACACATGGAATACCAGATGAACTGAGGATAACCCTGGAGGCAACGCAAGTCTATAAGCTACCTCCTCCACTCTCTCGAGGATCTGAAATGGCCCGATATACCTAGGGCTCAACTTGCCCTTCTTCCCAACTCTCATAACACTCTTCATGGGCGATACCCGAAGCAATATTCTTTCTCCAACCATGAATGCAATATCACGAACTTTACGGTCGGCATAACTCTTTGCCTAGACTGAGCTATGCGAAGTCCATCCTGAAATCTTGACCTTATCTAAGGTATCTTGTACCAAATTGGTACCCAATAACTGAGCCTCTCCCGGTTCAAACTAGCCAACTGGCGAACGGCATCGCCTTCCGTAAAATGCTTCATATGGAGCCATCTGAATGCTCGACTGGTAGTTGTTATTGTAGGCAAACTCCGCTAACGGCAAGAACTGATCCCAAGAACCTCCAAAGTCAATAACACAGGCGCAGAGCACTCGAACTGAAAGATAACTCTTTGATCTCAACTGGCGAACTTGCCGGGCTAGAATTGCCACCGGCTCCTCCTCGTAAGTCAAATCCTTGTTAAACTGGACAGAGCTTAAATCTAACATGTGGGACGGGTCACCATGATATTTTCGGAGCATAGACACATGGAATACCAGATGAACTGAGGATAACCCTGGAGGCAACGCAAGTCTATAAGCTACCTCCTCCACTCTCTCGAGGATCTGAAATGGCCCGATATACCTAGGGCTCAACTTGCCCTTCTTCCCAACTCTCATAACACTCTTCATGGGCGATACCCGAAGCAATATTCTTTCTCCAACCATGAATGCAATATCACGAACTTTACGGTCGGCATAACTCTTTGCCTAGACTGAGCTATGCGAAGTCCATCCTGAAATCTTGACCTTATCTAAGGTATCTTGTACCAAATTGGTACCCAATAACTGAGCCTCTCCCGGTTCAAACTAGCCAACTGGCGAACGGCATCGCCTTCCGTAAAATGCTTCATATGGAGCCATCTGAATGCTCGACTGGTAGTTGTTATTGTAGGCAAACTCCGCTAACGGCAAGAACTGATCACAAGAACCTCCAAAGTCAATAACACAGGCGCAGAGCACTCGAACTGAAAGATAACTCTTTGATCTCAACTGGCGAACTTGCCGGGCTAGAATTGCCACCGGCTCCTCCTCGTAAGTCAAATCCTTGTTAAACTGGACAGAGCTTAAATCTAACATGTGGGACGGGTCACCATGATATTTTCGGAGCATAGACACATGGAATACCAGATGAACTGAGGATAACCCTGGAGGCAACGCAAGTCTATAAGCTACCTCCCCCACTCTCTCGAGGATCTCAAATGGCCCGATATACCTAGGGCTCAACTTGCCCTTCTTCCCAACTCTCATAAAACTCTTCAAGGGCGATACCCGAAGCAATATTCTTTCTCCAACCATGAATGCAATATCACAAACTTTACGGTCGACATAACTCTTTGGCTAGACTGAGCTGTGCGAAGTCGATCCTGAAATCTTGACTTATCCAAGGCATCTTGTACCAAATTGGTACCCAATAACCGAGCCTCTCCCGGTTCAAACCAGCCAACTGGCGAATGGCAAGAACTGATGCCAAAGAACCTCCAAAGTCAATAACACAGGCGCAGAGCATATACTCCAAGATCTGAATAGTACGCTCGGATTGCCCGTCCGTCTGAGGATGGAATGATGTTCTCAACTTAACCCGCGTACCCAACTCACCCTGTACTGCCCTCCAACAGTGCGAGGTAAACTGCGTACCTCGATCTGAAATAATAGACACGGGCACCCCGTGAAGGCGGACAATCTCACGAATGTAGATTTCAGCTAACCTTTCTGAAGAATAGGTAGCTGCCACTAGAATGAAATGTGCTGACTTGGTCAACCTATCCACAATGACCCCAAACTGCATCAAATTTTCTCTGAGTCTATGGGAGTCCAACAACAAAATCCATAGTGATATGCTCCCATTTCCATTCAGGAATTTCTAACTTATGAAGCAACCTACCAGGTCTCTGATGCTCGTACTTAACTTGCTGACATTTCAGACACCGAGCTACATATGTAACTATATCCTTTTTTATTCTCCTCCACCAATACTGTTGCCTCCAATCTTGATACATTTGGCGATACCTGGATAAATAGAATACCTAGAACTGTGTGCCTATTTAAGAATTAATTCACGAACCCTATCCACATTAGGCACACAAATACGACCCTGCATTCACAGAACTCCATCTTCCCCCACAGTAACCTATTTTGCATCACCGTGCCGCACCGTGTCCTTAAGGACAACTAAACGAGGATCATCATACTGCCTCTCTCTGATGTGCTCAGATAAAGAAGACCGAGCGATTGTGCAAGCTAGAACTAGACTGGGTTCTGAAACATCTAACCTCACGAATTGGTTAGCCAAAGTCTGAACATATGCAACTAATGGCCTCTCACCAACCGAAATATACGCAAGACTACTCATACTCACAGCCTTTCTATTCAAAGCATCAGCCACCACATTGGCCTTTCCGGGGTGATACAAAATAGTGCTGACTTAGTAATGGGCTCTCTAAAGAATATGTAACCGCCACTGGAATGAAATGGGCTGACTTGGTTAACCTGTCCACAATGACCCAAACTACGTCAAATTTTCTCTGAGTCTGTGGGAGCCCAACAACAAAATCCATAGTGATACGCTCCCACTTCCACTTAGAAATTTCTAACTTCTGAAGCAAACCACCATGTCTTTGATGCTCCTACTTAACTTGCTGACAATTCAGACACCGAGCTACATATGCAACTATATTCTTTTTCATTCTCCTCCACCAATAATGTTGCCGCAAATCTTGATACATTTTAGCGGTACCTGGATGAATAGAATACCTAGAACTGTGTGTTTCTTCAAGAATTAATTCACGAAGCCCATCCACATTAGGCACACAAATACGACCCTGCATTCGCAGAACCCCATCTTTCCCCACAACAACATGTTTTCCATCACCGTGCCACACCGTGTCCTTAAGGACAAGTAAATAAGGATCATCATACTGCCTCTCTGATGCGCTCATATAAAGAAGACCGAGCGACTGTGCAAGCTAGAACCCGACTGGGTTCTGAAATATCTAACCTCACGAACTGATTATCCAAAGTCTGAACATCCGCAGCTAATGGCCTCTCACCAACCGGAATATACACAAGACTGCCCATACTCACAGCCTTTCTACTCAAGGCATCGGCTACCACATTGGCCTTTTCGGGGTAATACAAAATGGTGATATCATAGTCTTTCAACAACTCCAACCATATTCTCTACCTCAAATCAAGATCCTTTTGTTTGAACAGATAGTGAAGGCTACGATGATTAGTAAATACGTCACACGAGACACCGTAGAGGTAATGCCTCCAAATCTTCAGCGCATGAACAATGACTGCCGATTCTAAGTCATGAACATGATAATTCTTCTCATGAACTTTCAATTGCCGTGACGCATATGCTATTACCTTGACATCTTGCATTAATACTACACCAAGCCCAATGTGAGAGGCGTCACAATATACCATATACGATCCTGAACCTGTGGGTAATACCAACACTAGCATTGTAGTCAAAGCGGTCTTGAGCTTCTGAAAGCTCAACTCACACTCGTCTGACCATTTAAACGGGGCACCCTTCTGGGTCAATCTAGTCTTAATAGTTGTTCATAATCAATTACAGAATCGTCAATTAACTTCATGTTAACAAAAATCTCATTTCAAACCTTCATAATACTAATAACGAGATGCGAGGCATGAAGACCTCATAATTATTTACCCGAATTAATGAGTCGCATTTAACGCCACCTGGGCGGGCACCTACCTCGTAGTTACAATTCAATATTACAACACGAATTTGGCAAGTATGCACAGAGAATTTCATCCAAATATTTTTCAAATAAGCCTAGCAGGCATGACTCCCTATTAGTACTATAGTACAAATTTAATTTTCACAAGGGAGAATTTAAACACAAGAATTTTTATCACAAAGATCTCGTCCTTATATAACTTCCACCGCAGCTCATAGCACGGTTTAAACATATTAATATATTTTAAAATACGAGGACCTCAGCCTCAATTCTGAATCACAAGTAATATGCACATCTTTCCAATCGAAACTTTCCATTGTCTCCCTTTAAATAACTTTTGTTAAACAAAATCACAACATATAATGAACCCCACACCGGTAGGGCATATAATTCACAATTTATAAATAAATTATTTGGAAATACATCAAAACATACCGAAATAAGTACCAGAAAGGCACCTTTAGCCTCACAAATCTTATTAGAGTCCATCATAGAATGATAAGTGTAGTTATCTCCATAAAACCTCCCAACAGAAGTAAACACATAAGTAGATTATAGAATTACGAAGCTCAGTCATAAGTGGAGCACAATAGAGGACTTGTCTTGATACTCAGAACCGAATCAAGTTAAGGAAATTATTCCTTTATTTTAAATCGAGGTCGTACCTATAACGACATCATCTGATGTAACGACCTCCACCATACCATAAAACAAATATAACAACGGGTGGGTCTCTACCTCTAGGACGCCTTCTACCTGCCTGCCCTCCACCCTTAATGATCGTATGGGTGGTGTAGTAACTATAACGGGGCACGAAGCCTGAGTGCTTTGATGAAATATGCCTCTCCCAAGTTTGAGACAATTTTCTCATGATGTGACTAGTATCGCCGTATTCATAACAACCCCTTTGCAGGTTTGGCTGCTCATATTGAGTCTGTGCCAGATAACTGGGCTGGCCGACTGCCCGAGCCCCGGCCATAATGCTTTATACTCGCAGAGTAGAATCCACCGAATCCCCCCAGAACCTCGAGACGTCTTGGCCTCCTTAGTTTCCTTTATCCTCACCCCAAACAGGTTCTAATATCTTGGAAATTTCTACCACTAGTGGAAGTGAAGTATCAGTCTGTAGCTCCCGAGTCATAAACAATTTTACAATCATAATTAAGTCCTTTAATGAGTCTGTGGACTCACTCTTTGGCTGTAGGAAGCAAAGTAGGAATATGACGGGCTAACTTATTGAACCTGATGGCATATTATGACATCGTCATGGTGACCTGACGCAATCATTCAAACCCTATGTGCCATGCATTACAGAGAGTCCGGGAAACAAACTCTTTCAAAAGTATTTCTGAGAACCGAACCAAGTGGGCGGTGTCGTATTGGCTGGTCTACCCTATTCATAGGCTTGCCACAGACACCTGTGGAGAATTATCTCTCCCAAGGCCAATTTCTTCTTTTGTTATGATGACTCAACACTGTTGAGCTGACCCATTTCTTAACATACTCTTCGATTCTTCTTTGGGGTAAACTTTACCTCTGTTTATATACAATGATCACAAAAGTTGAGCTCCATACAGGCAATTCTTAGTCCAGAATCTCTTCAACCACTGTACTTCCTCCGAAGCACCCCAAAATCCGCAACTGTGACGTCCACACTGTGTAGACCTTCTGTAAATTTAATGTTGTTTCTCTAACTCCTTTGGTACTGAAGTATAAGATTATTACGGAGGCGGACATACCGCAAGTCCCAACCTTATCCTCTACAAAACCTCAGGCTTTAAACACGTATAAATTTTGGGAGAACCTTTCAGTATCACATATATACATTTCAGGCCAAACCTGATATAACACATGACTCGCAATCCATTCATTGATAGTTGACTCCCCAACTTGGCGCGAACTCATAGTTCACCACGTCCGATGGTTCACAATATTAACCTTCACAGCTCATATAAGTCAACCAGATGCCAAGGTACGTTGCACCCCTCACATGATTCACTGGTCGATCTCTCAATACGCCTGCATCTTCAGTTGGAACCACACGTTGAGGCAATGTTGAGCATCTTTGTCTCTCTCTTAGTCCACCTGCGGCATCACGAACCGTCAACGCACAACTGATACTGAGTGCGCAATGTCATACACGAGTAGATACAAAGGAATGTGAGATATAGGTTTCAAGCTAAATCAATGCCGCATGATAAGGAATGAAAGAGGTAATATTGTTCCTAAACTTCATAGCCTCTGAGAGATAAGTACAGACGTCTCCGTACCGATCCTTCAGACTCTACTAAGCTTGCTCGTGAATCGTGAGACCTAGGAAACCTAGCGCTCTGATACCAACTATCACGACCCAAAATTTCCCACCGACGGGACCGTGACAGCGCCTAACATTTCACTTGCTAAGCAAGCCAACGTTAGAGAATCATTAAACCAATTCCTTATTCCCATTCAGTAATTTACAATAATTAACTAAGATGAAATATAATAAGTGTGGAATATCATAAAATTGTATTAATTACTACCACCCGGATCTGGAGTCAAAATTCACGAGCATTCTAGAATTTACTACAAGTAATAGTTTGTAAGAAATACAACTGTCTAAATGAAAGAAAGCAACAGTGACATAAAGGTAGACGGGGACTTTAAGGTCTGTGAACGCTGACAAATCTACCTTGAGTCTCCGGATAGCGGACCAATAGCAAGATCCCGATCAACCCGAGCCGGTATCAAAATCTGCACAGAAAGTGCAGAGTGCAGTATTAGTACAGCCGATCCTATGTACTGGTAAGTGTCGAGGCTAACCTCGACGAAGTAGTGACGAGGATACGGCAATACACCTACAAATTAATCTGTACAATTTAACAATGTATATACAAATAACAGGAATGAAGAACTAAACAGGAAATATTGGGAGGGGAACATACTCAGGGGAATACAAGATAAAGAACTACAACAAAATAATCACCGGAGCAGTCACTATACCATGAATCAACAGGAATAGTGAATACAGTTAGGAAAAATGCACGGCATCACCCTTTGTGCTTTTACTGTCAATCTCACCATAAAATGAATAGAAACGGCACAGCATCACCCTTCGTGTATTAATACTCACAATATGGCACAGCATCATCCTTAGTGCATTAACACTCACAATATGGCACGACATCACCCTTCGTGCATTAACACTCACAATATGGCACGGCATCACCCTTTGTGCATTAACACTCACAATATGGCACGATATCATCCTTCGTGCATTAACACTCACTATATGGCACGGCATCACCCTTCGTGCATTAACACTCTCCCTTACCATAATGCGATGCATAAATAACAACAGAGAGATAGAATAACAAGTACAAACCTTACTTCAATCTTTGGTTCCGTAATATCAATCTCAACTTTGAAATAAAAACTCTATTATCACCAGAAAATCCGTAAACATGATAAGAATGATAAATTGAACAACAATAGTATAACATGTAGCAATGTGGAATAGGAAAAGACAATATAAGAAAAATAGAGAAACATGGAAAATAGGTAAATTGGCGGCGCATAAGTACTCGTCACCCCACATATATGCCGCTCACATGGATTT
Source organism: Nicotiana otophora (assembly GCA_000715115.1). NCBI lineage: Eukaryota > Viridiplantae > Streptophyta > Magnoliopsida > Solanales > Solanaceae > Nicotiana > Nicotiana otophora. Next base: position 187,343 of record AWOL01S0028059.1, on the reverse strand, counting down.
CACTTAGCAAGTAATCTAAGGTTCCTAATTCCCTCAAGTCAGGGTTAGACACAACACTTACCTTGCTCCGAAGTCCACTTAATTCTCAATCACAGCCTTTTCCTTTGGAATTCACCTCCAAACCACTCGTATCTATTCAAAAATGACTCAATAATATCAAATATTGCTAAAGGAATCAATTATATTGCATAAATTAAATTTTCCAAATTTTCCTCCAAAAAGTCGAAACATCGACCCCGGACCCGCTTGGTCAAAACCCGAGGTTCGGACCAAAATCCTTTTAACCATTCACCCCGAGCCCGAATATGTAATAAGCTTGGAATCCGACCTCGAATTGAGGTGTTAATCCACAAATTCCCGAAATCCCTAGTTTGTACCCTAACCCCTAATTCTACCATGAAACAATTCAAGAAATGTAATGGGTAATTGAAAGAAAATGGTTTAGAATTACTTACCGACAATTTGGGGAAGAAATGACTCTTGAAAAATCGCCTCTCACCGTTTAGTTTTTGAGAAAAATGGGTTTTTGGCTAAAATCCCATTTTTGGATTCTGTTAAGTGCTGGGCAACAGTGTTCATCGCGTTCGCGAGAGCACTGTCGCGTTTGCAAGAGCACTGTCGCGTTCGCGAAGAGTATAGGCTTCCAAGCCTTCGCGTTCGCGAGGCAGTGCTTGCGTTCGCGTAGGCTACCCTTCCCTGGTCTTCACGTTCGTGAGACATTGCTCACGTTCGCGATGAAGAAAAGGCTGACTTCCCCTCCCCAGTGCCTAACACTACGCGTTCGCGATGGGCTTTTTGCGTTCGCGAAGGGTAACGCCCCCATCGCTTCGCGTTCGCAACCAAGCCTTCACATTCGCGAAAGGGAAATCTTCAGTTGCCCAGTTTACTCTTTGCATTCGCGAGAGTACCTTCGCGAACGCGAAGAAGGACATGCCAGAACACCTGCTGCAGCAAAATACCAGATTTCAATGTCCAAAATATCTCGTGGCCTATCCGAAACTCACCCGAGCCCTCGGGGTTCCAAACCAAACATGCACACAAGTCTAAAGTCATCATACGAATTTGCTCGGGTGATCAAATTACCAAAATAATACCTAGAACTATGAATTTAGCACCAAATCAAATGAAATACTCAAGAACACTTTAAAACTCATATCTTCTCAACTGGACGTCTGAATCACATCAAATCAACTCCGTTTCTCACAAAATTTCACAGACAAGTCTTAAATATCATAATGAACCTATACCGGGCTCCAGAACCAGAATACGGACCCGGCACTAATAATTCCAAACATCAATCAATTCTTAAAAATAATTAATTTTCTGACTTTTAATTTTCATCAAAAATTGATAACTTGAGCTAGGGACCTCCAAATTCGATTCTGAGCATACGCCCACCGGGACCGTCAAAACACGGATCCGGGCCCGTTTATCAAATATATTGACCAAAGTCAACTAAAATCAACTTTTAAGGCATAAATTCTTATTTTCATCAATTTTCAACATAAAAGCTTTTCAGAAACCTGCCCGGACTACGCATGCAAATCGAGGAGGGTAAAAATGAGACTTTTAAGGCTTAAGAGCGCAGATTCGAGTTCTAAAACATAAGATGACCTTTTGGGTCATCACACTTTTAGCAGCTGTTGATTGGCCTTCGTGACCGCAAGTGGATTTCTGCGATTGCGTAGGGGAAAGACCCGGGCAGTGTTTTTTTAAAATCGAGGTTTTGGCTCATTTGCACTTCATTTCCTCCATGGGAGCCGGTCTTGGAGCGGTTTTGGAGCTCCATCTTCATCATCTATGTCAAGGTAAGTGATTCCCACCTATTGCAAGTTAAATACATGGTGTATATAAGGATTTAGACGTGAATATTTGTAGAAATTTGGAATTTTGAAGAAAAAACTAGAAATTGGTATTTTTGGAATTTGACCATGAATTTGGGTAAGGAATTGAGAATAAATTATATATTCGAGTTCGAATGCTATGTGTAATGTTTATCTTCGAAAAAATTTGGAATCCGAGCACGTGGGCCCGAGGGTGATTTTACTAATTTTTCGAGCGGAGTTGGAAAGTTTAGTAAATTGAATTGTTATGAGTATTAGAGTATATTGTCATTGGTTTGAGCATTGTTTGGATAGTTTTGGAGCGTTAGGCATCGGTTTGAGCTGTTAGAGTGGCGTTGGAGCCGGTTATGGAACTTCGGGGACTTAGATGAGCTGCATCTTGTGAGACGATCCCCAGCTAGCAGAGTCTCCTTCAGAGTATTTGTATTTTTCTTTTCTGTCCAAATTTGTATTACGGACAGTTATTGTATTTTATTTTGTTCCCTAGTAAATGCTCATGCACTTGTGACATCGGGTTCTTGGATGATTATGGGATATTCAGTATTGAAATTGGAAGAACGTTAATATTACTCTTTAAAGTTCATTTGTTACTAGTTAAATTGAAGGAAATTTATGATTTCAAAGAATATTAAAATGAGAATTTAATTGGTTAATTAGTATTGGCTTGCCTGACAGTGGTGTCTGGCGCCATCACGACCTTTAACGGATTTTGGGTCATGACATACTAATATGATTTAGACATTTTTAAATTAACAAGTATGATGCAATAATTCCAAATAACTCATGAATTGGGTCCTAAACACTACCCGGATAATAGCATAATAGTAGTTACGCACGGACTCTCGTCACCTCGTACGTACGTAACCCCACAATTAAAGGTAATTATTTATTTGAAACACCTATTGGGCAAATTTCCTCTTACAGGGTTAGATAAGAGACTTACCTCGTCTCAAAGTTCACTTCACGATCACAACTTCGCGTTAAAGCCTCAATTTGGTGCCGAAAAATCTGAAACTAGAATATTATATAATTTAATTAATACTTGCTCAACAATTCGAAATTAAATTATTAGATTAATTACCCAACCCAAGTTGATAAAATTCTTAAAATTCACCCCGGGCCCACGTGCCCGAATTCCGAAAATCTTCGGAGAAAATCGTTAGCCATAATCTCAAGAACTCAAAATATACAACTTTTATCTCATTCCATAACTATTTTCGTGGTTAAAATCTCATTTTTGTCAAAACCTAGATTTTTCATCTAAACAATTGATTTCCCCAATTTACATGTTATAATCTACCCATAATCTATGTATTTAACTCACAATGGGTAGAATTTACTTATCTCTAAGTCGCTAGTTGACTACCCCTCTCAAGAAACTCCAAAATCGCCCAAGAATGGAAGAAATGGGCTAAAAAATGGCTGAGCCCCGTTTTTAAGGCATTCTGCCCAGCTCTGCTGACCCCTTCTTCGCGAACGCGACAGGTGCCTCGCTTTCGCGAAGGCAAAATTTCACGAGACCTAAAATACTCTTCGTAAACGTGACAGAGGTCTCGCAAACGCGACAGAGGTCTCGCGAACGCGAAGGCTTGCCTGGCCTACCCTTCACGAACGCGTGGGTTCCTTCGCGAACGCGAAGGGTGAAATACAATGGTCCCTGTCCTTCTACGCGAACGCGAGAGGGCCTTCAAAAAAGCGTAGGCCTAAATTCCCAGGCTTCATGAACGCATCGCTCTTCACACGAACGCGAAGGGCAATTGCCCAGCTCCCCAAATTCCTTCATCACGAACGTGAGACTCCTTCCACGTTCGCGAAGAAGGAAACCAGAACTGGAATTTATCGTTTTTCCAACTTATCCCCGGGTGGTTCAAAACTCACTCGAGCCACTCGGGACCCTGTCGCAATGCACCAACAAGTCTGTAAACATAATACAGACCTTCTTGAACTTTCAAAACGCGTAAATCAACAACTAAACCAAGAATCGTACCCCAAAACCGAATTGAATTAAAATATGAACTTCAAGTTTATAAATTGCTCCGAACGCGCCGAATCATACTTAGACTACTCGGAATGACACCAAATTTTGCGTGCAAGTCATAAATCACCATACAGAACTATTCCTAGGCGCAGAATTCCAAAATGACCTTGATTTCTCCAAAACATACTCCAAACCAAATTTAAATAACCTTAAAACCTTCAAATAGTGAACTTTCACTGTTAAGCGCCGAAATGCTCTCAGGTTGTCCAAAACCCGATACGAACATACGCCCAAGTCCAAAATCATCATACAAACCTATTGGAACCGCTAAATCCCGATTCCAAAATCGTTTACTCAAAATATTGACCGAAGTCAAACTTGGCCTTCTAAAGCCAAACTAAGGAACCAAGTGTTCCGATTTCAACCCGAACCCTTTCAAATCCCGAACTAACCATCCTCACAAGTCATAAGATAGTAAAATCACATACGGGGAGTCTTATTTAGGGGAACGGGGTTTTAGAAGGCAAAACGACCGGTTGGGTCGTTACATTCTCCACCTCTCAAACAAACGTTCGTCCTCGAACGGGTTTAGAATCATACCTGGAGTGCTGAATAAGTGTGGTTATCTTCTCCGCATGTTCTCCTCGGCCTCCAAGTCGCTTCCTCGACTGGTTGGCCTCTCCACTGAACCTTTACCGCAGAAATTTTCTTGGACCTCAACTGGCGAACCTGCCTATCAACAATGGCAACTTGTTCCTCTTCATAGCCCAAGCTTTCATGTAGTTGAAATGTGCTGAAGTCTAACACATGTGACAGGTCGGCATGATACCTCCAGAGCATAGATACATGGAAATCGGATGAACCCCCGATAAACTGGGAGGCAAATAAAGCTCGTAAGCACCTCCCTAACTCATCTCAACACCCCAGATGGTCCTATAAACCTTGGGCTCCACTTGCCCTTCTTCTCGAATCTCATGATTCCCTTCATCGGCAAAACCTTTAAGAGAGCTTTTTCACCCACCATAAATGATAAATCATGCGCTTTCTGATCCACGTAACTCTTCTGCCTGGAATGTGCTGTACGAAGTCATTCCTGAATCAACTTCACCTTTTCCAAGGCATCCTTCACCAAATCAGTACCATATAACTTAGCCTCACCGGGCTCAAACCATTCGATGGGCGAATGACATCGCCTACTATATAAAGCCTGAAATGGAGCCATCTCTATCACGACCCGAAATTCCCACCTTCAGGACCGTGATAGTGCCTAACATTTCACTTGCTAGGTAAGCCAACGTTAGAATAATATTAGCCATTTTAAAACAATTTTAAATTAATTAATAACAAAGAAACAAATGCGGAAATAAAGTCTGAAATAAAGTGAATAATCCATAATAATAGCGATGTCTAAATACCATCCCAGAACTGGTGTCACAGGTGCACGAGCTACTAGAATAATACAAATAAATGTCTGAATGAAAATAAAGTTGTCTGAAAGAAATACACAGCTACGATAAAGTGGAAGGAGACTTCAGAACTGCGAACGCCATGCAGTTATACCTCAAGTCTCTTGCGAATAGCTGAATTTGAGAAAATCTATTGTACGCCACGGGGACCAACTCCGGTATCTGCACAAGAAGTGCAGAGTGTAGTATGAGTACAACCGACCCAATGTACCCAGTAAGTGCCGAGCCTAACCTCGACGAAGTAGTGACGAGGCTAAGGCAGGTCACATACATTAACCTATACGCAATAATAATAATAATAACAACAATAATAGAAATAAAACAGGTAATGCATTTCAACAGTTGAATCTAACTCGGCAGTCATAACTAAGTATTATTTCAATCAGTTTCCATTACGACGTGTAGCCCGATCCCGCAAAATATTCATTTTCCTTTAATCCCATTGCGGCGTGCAACCCAATCCTCAATATATCTTTTCAATCAATTCTATTGCGGCATGCAACCCGCTACTCCAATATATTCATTTCAATCAATTCTGTTGCGGCGTGCAACCCGCTCCTCCAATATATTCACTTTCATTTCTGTTGCAGCGTACAACCCGCTCCTCAAATAAAATAAGTTACCAATTCTTATAAAAGGAATTACTCCAATAAATGTAACAATTAATATGAAATTATAAGACAACAAGCATATAATAATTATGATTTATTTAAAAATAAGTGATGACAAGTAGCAATTAATTGTGGAAATTAAGGAGGAAATAGGCAATTTAATAATTAGTATGTTAAATCTCAAGTAGAAATTAAGTCACATAAATCAAATAAGCATGTAGCAATTATAGCATTGATTCAAGGCATAATATTGAGCAAGGAATATGAGAGAAACTATTAATATAATAATTAATTCATTATTTAAAATAATTTATGATTTTCAAATAATTATGCAAACAGTTAATTTGACGACGTATAGACACTCGTCACCTCGCCTATACGTCGTTCACATGAATTTCACATAACAAATAATTCAAGGGTTCTATTCCCTCAAATCAAGGTTAACCACAACACTTACCTTGCTTCGCAACCAATTTCAAGATTCCAATAAACCTTTGCCTCGTGAATTCGTATCCGAAAGCTTCAAATCTAGTCACAAACAATTCAATATACTCAACACGAATCGTAGGAATTAATTCCATATGAATTTACTAATTTTTCGGATTAAAATCCGAAATTCATTATAAAAAAGACAGTAGGACCCACATCTCGAATCTTGAAAAAACTCACGAAATCTGAACACCCGTTCCGATACGAGTTCAACCATATACAAATTATCGAATTTCGTCATCGGATTGACCTTCAAATCTTCATTTTACATTTTTGGAAGATTTTATAAAAATATGATTTTTCTTCCATATATTTACGGATTCATGATGTAAATGAATATGGAATCATGAAATATAATCAATATAGGATAAGGAATACCTACCTCAATGTTTATCCATGAAAATCGCCCAAAAAGCGCCTTACCCGAGCTCAAAATCGTGAATGATGAAAAATGGAACGAAATCCCATTTCCAGAACTTAAGTTCTGTTGTCCAGGGATTTCTTCTTCGTGAACGCGACAGGTCCCTCGCGTTCGCGAAGCACATTTTGTGCTGCCCCATATTTCTTCTTCGCGAATGCGAGCCCGGTCTCGTAAATGCGAAGACCAAATTTCCCCCAGGCCGGCTTTCCCTTTCGTGAACGCGAGGCCTCGATCACGAACGCGTAGCCTTGCCGCTCGACCCTTCGCGAACGCGTGCCCCTGGTAGCGACCACGAAGCACAAAATGGCAAGTCCGAATTTCCTCATCGCGAACGCGAGACTCCCCTCACGAACGCATTGAAGGAAACCAGATACATGCATCAGAAAATTCCAGCAGCTGTTTAAGTCTAAATTTCGATCCGTTAACCATCCGAAACTCACCTGAGGCCCCCGAAACTTCAACCAAATACACCAACAAGTCCTAAAACATCATATGAACTTAGTTGAAACCTCAAATCACATCAAACAATGCTAAAACCACAAATCATACGCCAATTCAAGCTTAAGGAATTAAGAATTTTGAACTTCTACATTCGATGCCGAAACCTATCAAATTAAGTCCGATTGACCTCAAATTTTGCACACTAGTCATAAATGATAAAACGGACCTATGAAAAATTTCAAAACTGGATTCCGACCCCGATATCAATAAAAGTCAATTTGTGGTCAAACTTTACAATCTTTAAGCCTTTAAGCTTCTAGTTTTCGTCAACTGGCGATAATTTAAGCTTCGGACCTCCAAATTAAATTTCGGGCATACGTCCAAGTCCCAAATCACGATACAAACCTACCAAAACTGTCCAAATACTGATCTGGGTCCGTTTGCTCAAAATGCTAACCGAAGTTAACTAAGTTGAGCTTTAAAGCTCTATTTCGCATTTTAATCCATTTTTCCATTAAAATCTTTCCGAAAAATTATACGGACTTCGTACGCAAGATGAGGAATAATAAATAGTGCTTTTCGAGGTCTTAGAACACATAAATGAATGTTTATATTCAAGATGACATTTTGGGTCATCACATTCTCCACCTATAAAACAAACGTTTGTCCTCGAACGGAATTAAAAAAGTACCTGGGCTGGTAAAAGATGTGGATATTTACTCCGCATGTCCGACTTAGACTTCCAGGTAGCTGCCTCAATCGGCTGACCTCTCCATTACACCCGAACTAAAGGATAACTCTTAGACCTCAACTGTCGGACCTGCCGGGCTAGAATAGCTACCGGCTCCTCTTCATAAGTCAAATCTTTGTCCAATTGGAGTGAGCTAAAATCTAATACATGGGATGGATCACCATGATATTTTTAGACCATAAACACATGGAACACCGGATGAACTGCTGATAAACTAGGTGGTAGTGAAAGCCTGTAGGCTACTTCACCCACCCTTTCAAAAATTTCAAAGGGTCCGATATACCTAGAGCTCAACTTGCTCTTCCTTCTGAATCTCATTACACCTTTCATAGGTGAAACCTATAACAATAATCTTTTTCCTTCCATTAATGCAATGTCACGAACTTTACGGTCGGCATAACTCTTTTGCCTAGACTGAGCTGTGCGAAGTCGATCCTGAATAATCTGGACCTTATCCAAGGCATCCTGTACCAAATCAGTACCCAACAACCGAGCCTCTCCCGGTTCAAACTAGCCAACTGGTGAACGACATCGCCTCCCGTATAATGCTTCATACAGAGCCATCTAAATACTCGACTGGTAGCTATGTTTTTAGGCAAACTCCGTAAGTGGCAAGAACGGATCCCAAGAACCTCCAAAGTCTATAACATAAGCACAAAGTATATCTTCCTGTATCTGAATAGTGCGTTCCAACTGTCCGTCTGTCTGTGGATGAAATTTTGTACTCAACTCAAACCGCGTGCCTAACTCACACTGTACAACCCTCCAGAAGTGCAAGGTGAAATGTGTACCTCGATTAGAAATGATAGACACGGGCACACCGTGAAGGCGGACAATCTCGCGGATGTAAACCTAGCTAACCACTCTGAAGAATAGGTAACTGCCACTGAAATGAAATGTGCTAACTTTGTCAACCTGTCCCCAATGACCCATACTGCATCGAACTTCCTCTGAGTTTGTGGGAGCCCAATAACAAAATCCATGCAACTATATCATTCTTTATTCTTCTCCACCAATAATGTTGCCGCAAATCTTGATATATTTTGATGGTACCCGGATGAATAGAATACCGGGAACTGTGGGCTTCCTCAAAAATTAATTCATGAATCCCATCCATATTAGGAACACATATACGACCCTGCATCCGTAAAAATCCATCATCTCCCACAACAATTTGTTTGGTACCACCGTGCCACACCGTGTCCTTAAGGACAAGCAAATGAGGATCATCATATTGTTACTCTTTGATACGTTCATACAAGGAAGATCGAGCGACTGTACAAGCTAGAATCTAAGTGGACTCTGAAACATCTAACCTCACGAATTGATTGGCCAAAATCTGAACATCGACACCTAATAGCCTCTCACCTACTGGAATATACGCAAGGCTACCCATACTCACAACCTTTTTACTCAAAGCATCGACCACCACATTAGCCTTTCTGGGGTGATACAAAATGGTGATATCATAGTCTTTCAATAGTTTCAGCCATCGTCTCAGCCTCAAATTGAGATATGTTTGTTTGAACAAATACTGTAGGCTACGATGATCAGTAAATACCTCACGTGAGGTATCGTAAAGATAATGCCTCCAAATCTTAAGCGCATGAACAATGGCTGCCAATTCTAAGTCATGAACATGATAATTCTTCTCGTGAACTTTCAACTATCACGATGCATATGCAATCGCCCTGCCATCTTGCATCAATACTGCACCAAGCCCGACGCGAGATACATCACAATACACCGTATACGATCTTGAACCTGTGGGTAATACCAACACTGGCGCCATAGTCAAAGTAGTCTTGAGCTTCTGAAAGCTCAACTCACATTCATCTGACCATCTGAATGGAACAACCTTATGGGTTAGCCTGGTCAATGGGCTTGCTACGGATGAAAACCCTTCCACGAACCGGCGATAATAACCTGCTAACCCCAGAAAACTCCGTATTTCTGTAACTGGAGTAGGTCTAGGCCAATTCTGAACTGCCTCAATCTTCTTAGGATCCACTTTTATGCCTTCTGCCGATACAATATGCCCTAAAAAGGCAACTGAGTCTAACAAAAATTCACATTTCACAAATTTGGCATATAACTGATTATTCTTCAAAGTCTGAAGCACAATTCGAAGATGTTGCTCATGCTCCTCTCGATTTCTGGAGTAAATCAAGATATCATCAATGAATACAACCACAAAAGAATCCAAATAACGCTTGAACACCCGATTCATCAAATCCAAGAATGCTGCTGGGGCATTTGTTTGCCCAAATGACATCACTAGGAATTCTTAATGCCCATACCGAGTCCAAAAAGTTGTCTTAGGGACATCACATGTCCTAATCTTTAACTGATGGTAACCAGACCTCAAGTCGATCTTTGAAAATACCTTGGCACCTTGAAGCTGATCGAATAAGTCAACAATTCTTAGCAGTGGATACCTGTTTTTGATAGTAGCCTTGTTTAACTACCAATAATCTATACACATCTGCACTGAACCATCTTTCTTCTTTGCAAATAACATTGGTGCACCCCAGGGCGAGACACTAGGTGTAATGACCCGGCCGGTCGTTTTGAGAATTTAAGTCCTGTTCGGCAGCATAAGGTCCTGAGCAGCTTTGTACTGTATGTATTGACTTACGTGTGTGGTCGAATTCAGTTACCGAATGATTTAGAGTCAAATCGGAAGAAGGATTCAAGTTCTGGAAGCTTAAGCGGTAAGAGTCGACCGAAATTTTTACTTTTGTGTAAACAGCTCCGGAATGGGTTTTGAATGATTCCAACAGCTTTGTATGGTGATGTTGGACTTAGGCGTGTGTCTGGATTCGGGTTTGGGGGTCCGTAGGGTAATCTGGAGCATTTCGGCGAAAGTTGGAAAAGTTGATGTTTTGAAGGTTGAGAGGTTTGACCAAGAGTTGACTTTGGCAGTATCGGGGTCGGAATGCAATTTTGAGAGTTGGAACAACTCTTTTATGTTATTTGGAACTTGCGTGTAAATTTTGACGTTATTCCGGGTCGATTTGATAAGGTTCGGCGCGAGTTTTAGAAGTTGGAAGATTTGAAAGTTCATAAGTTTGATTCATGGTGCGATTTTTAGTTTCGGCATCATTTGATGTGATTTAAGACCTCAAGTGAGTCCATGTTAGGTTATGGAACTTGATGGTATGTTTAGACAGGGTCCTAGGGGCCTCGGGTGAGTTTCGGATGGGCAACAAACCATTTCCTTCCATTTTTGGACTGTTGTTTTCTGTCATCTGGTTTCCTTCATCGCGTTCGCATCCGTGTCCTTGCGTTCACGTAGTGTTATTTTAGAGGATGAAATATTTCTTCTTCGCGTTCGCATTCATCCTCTCGCATTTGCGAAGTTCTGCCTTTCCCTTCTTCGCATTTGTAGCTTCCTTCTTGCTTTCGCATAGTAGAAACCAGGCCCTGGGCACTGGTGATCATTTACACTTCGTGTTCACGTGTCCCCTTACCCGTTCTCATAGGTTCCTATCCCTTGTTCTTCGCGTTCGCATCCCTTCACTTGCGTTCGCGAAGGGTCTTCTTGGCAGCCCTCATTTTTCTTCTTCGCGAACTCGATCCTTCTTCCGTGTTCACGTTGCATAATCACCTAGACAACAGAATATATTTTCAAAATCGAGGGTTAGGCCATTTTATCATATCTTGACTTGTGGAGCTCGGTTTTGAGCGATTCTTTGTGCGTTTTTCAAGCAAATTGATTGGTTATTTTGGTTATATTTGAGCCGTCCGGAGGCTATTTCACCCGAGAAGTTCATTTTTGAGTATCGGTCTTTCTTCTTTGAGGTAAGTATCTTGCCTATCTTCGTGTGGGGGAACTACCTCTTAGGATTTGAGTCTTCTATGTTAATTGTAGTCCGTGTACACGAGGTGACGAGTACATGCTCGGACTTATTTGTGGAAAATTGGCCTTTTAGGGTTCTTAGGCCCTTGTATTCACTGAATATGCAGTTGTTCTTATTATGATTACGCTTCTTAATTTCTAGTTTCACCTCTACCTTCTTAATTAGATTTAATTGCTTCATGATTCATTCTTATAGCTTATTTGATTCATATGTTTCTTAACTGAAATTGTTACCTTTTTATTGCTATGTTATCCTTTCCCTAACTGCTTATCTTTATTTGAAATTATTACTATCTCCTCTATAATGTTTTTGCCTTAATTGAGGTTATAGTTATGTTTTCGCTGCTTCTTCTTAGCTGAATTTATTGTATCTCTTTCCTAATTGCCCAACCTTAAAAGAAGTTACATATTTTATATTTTAGTTGACTTGTCCTTATTTGGAATTATTCGACTTCTGTTAGCTCCCTCGTTGTCGAACTGTATATTGTGGACCGTTGTTACATAATATTTCCTTTCTTGTTGAGTTATTTTTATTATGACTAGCATTCCCGATTGTGGCTACTCCTTGTGAATTAATTCCTCTGTTTCTTTGAGTTCTGGAATCTCTGAGTTGACTGATTTGCTGTACCCTTGTATTATTGTCATTGTTGCTATTGTACTAGTTGTTGTGATGCACGAGGTTTCTGCCATGTGGTTGTTCTTATTGTGATGCACGAGGTTTCTGCCATGCGGTTGTTATTATTGTGATGCACGAGGTTTTTGCCGTGCGAGTGTTATTGGGTTGGACGAGGTTTCTGCCGTGCTATTGTTACTATTAATATTTGCACATGCGGCGTGACAAGGCAGGTTATGTATATATGGGTTACGCATGTGACGAGACAAGGTGAGAATATTATTGTGCACCTATGGAGAGACAAGGCGGGCATTTACTTTACTATTGCTCATGTGGCGAGAGAAGGTGGGATGTGTCAGGGATTGATTTGTGATGTCTTGTGATGGCCTAGGGGCATTCTTGTTGTTGATATTTATGTAATGGTACACTTACCTGTGTGAGCTTTATCTTGTGGAAAGTTGTGGGAAAACATTCTATGTGCTATCCATTTCTTTTCCTATACTTACTAGCTGGCATGAACTATGTTAGGACACTTGCACAAGCATACACGTAGTTAAGCACTCTTATCGGTTAAGAAGTTTCTTGATATTGCTGAGTATATATGCACACCCTTGTTTACTTGCCTTCTATCTGAGAATGTCTCTATTTTGCACGTGAGTCGTCAGTGTGGTTATAAATTGTAATGAGAGCATAAGATGCTAAGTTTTAGGGTTCAGAAATTTGGGACCCGTGAGTTATGAATATTTTGAGGTTCGGTACCTCGAGGAAGTTATTGGCTAAAACATGGGGTGAAAGCGGTCATTTTGTTGAGTTGTTATTTGCCTTTCAGTTATTTGTGATCACCGGATTTAGATTGTGTTTCCGTACGTCTACTGTGTCATTATTATAGTGTTTCGCTATTAGTTGTTGTTTTCCCTTCTTACTGCAATTACCGTATTATTTGTCATTATGCATAGTCATTTCATAGATATCGTACTTTATTGTCTCTACCCTTATACTTTTTCAGATTATTTAGTCCAGTAGGTGTCTTGACTGTTCCTCGTCACGACTCCACTGAGGTTAGTCTTGATATTTGCTGGGTACCGTTGTGGTGTACGCATACTACACTTCTGCACATTGTTTTGCAGATCCAGGTATTTTGAAGTTGGTTGATCATTAACTAGCTGCGAAGATTGTTGTTGTGGAGACTCAAGGTAAACCTGTTGCTGCGTTCGCAGGCTTTGGAGTCATCTTCTTATTTTGTATTCACACTGTTTACCTTATTTCCAAACAGTTGTATTTAGAAGTGTTTTAGCAAAACTCTGTAGAGCTTATAACTTGTACTATCGGTTTTGGGAATTGTACATTTTATAGAGGTTACTATTTCATAAATTATTAGATGTTATTTAATTATTATTGTTATTCGGCTAATGTTAGGCTTACTTAGTCCCTAAGACTAGGTGCCATCACGACACCCAACGGAGGGAAAATTGGGTCGTGACCAGTTGGTATCAGAGCTCTAGGTTTATAGGTGCTACGAGTCATAAGCGAGTTTAGTAGAATCATGAAGATCGGTACGGAGACGTCTGTACTTATCTTCAAGAGGTTACAGAACTATTAGGGTAGTTTCACTTCCTTCATTCCTATCGTGCGAGTTTGTTGATATCATTCCATTCTCTCACAGATGGTAAGGACACGAGCTGCAGTTACTGATGATGCTGCCCCCGGAGCAGGTGTCACTAGGGGAGAGGCAGAGGCCGAAGAGGAGCACGTGTTGCAGCTAGAGCATCCACCAGAGCAGCAGTTGAGGAGCCGCCAGTAGCTCCGATTGGGGGACAGGTACCGTAGGTGCCTGCTGTTATCCCAGACTTCAGGAGACCTTAGCATAGTTCCTGAGCATGTTTGGTACATTGGCTCAGGCGGGGTTTATTCCGGTTGCACCACCTACTTCACAGACCAGGGGAGGAGCTCAAACTCCTGCCGCCCACACTTCAGAACAACGAGTACATGTTGGTCAGGTTCCAAGTGTCATGGTGACAAAGCTTGTGGTTCCAGTTCAGGCCATGGTTAGGGCAGCAACATCTGAGGAAGCACAGCTTAGACTTGAGAGGTACAAGAAGTACCACCCTCCTACCTTCAGTGGATTGGCGACAGATGATGCCTAGGGGTTTATGGAAGAGTGTCACCGCATTCTCCGTACTATAGGTATCGTGGAGATGAGCGAGGTTGCTTTTACTACGTTCCAGCTCAGGGGAGCGGCTTATCAGTGGTGGCAGGCGTATGAGTTAGGTAGATCGGCCGAGGCAGCTTAACGTACATGGGTTCCGTTTTTAGAGATGTTCCTGAGAGTTAGTACCTCAGACCCTTCGGGATGCATGGCGCGCGGAGTTTGAAGAGCTGCGCTAGGACACTATGTCAGTATCAGAGTATGCCATGAGATTCAGTGATTTGGCCAGACATGCACCTGTTCTAGTCGCTACAGTTAGAGAGCGTGTCCGTAGATTCATTGAGGGGCTCAGGCATGATATTCGATTCAGCATGGCTCGGGAGTTGGAGTCGGATGTTTCATTTCAACATGTGGTAGTGATCGCTCGCCGATGGAGGGCATGTGGGACCAAGGGAGAGAGGATAGGCGAGGCCAGGAGAGAGAGGACAGGCGAGGTCAGGAGAGAGAGGACAGGGAGGCGAGGAGGCCTTATAGACCAGAGAGATCTTCTGGTCCTTATTTTGGAGGTAGGGTACGGCATAGTAGAGGTTTTGTGGGTTAGCTAGTTCAATTTGCACTTCAGGCTTCGCACGGTGTTTCCGGTACTCATGGGTCTCAGAGTGCCCGTACAGCACAGTTTCTGTAGCCACGTCAGCAGAGAGTTTGCTTTGAGTGTGGAGATACCAGCTACATGGTGAGAGATTGTCTCAAACTCCGGATAGATGTGTCACAGTAGGGTATTCGGGCGAGTAGAGGGTGCCCACGAGAGGGAGGCCCGGCCTGTTGATGTGTTTCATATAGTAGGCTTGAAGTTGCTGTGCCAGATGATGCCATACATGTATTCTTTTAATTTGTTACAGAGGGGAACCATTCGTATTTTGTTTCGGTTCTGCTTATCGGGGCGAGTTCCCCTATTTGTTGCTCCACCTATGGGTGAGTTCATGACTTAGTATTTTGTTTTTGTGTTTGCCTCTGTTGGGAGATTCTATGAGTGGTAGACGTGTCTAACATTATTTTTATTCATTATTGAGAGTTACGAGACTAGAAGTGGATTAACGTTGTCCATTATAGTAGGTTTTGATGTGATTCCTGAGTAATTTAGTTACGAGTTGTGATTTAGATACTCTACCGGGGTGAGAGTTCAGTTAATTTTGTGATTTTATTGGTAGAATTGAGTTAGTAGAAGGTTTCAATTGGTATTATATGTATTTGACTTGTGATTCATAGTTGAGGGTGAGACCCTCATGATTCCATATGATTTGATATGTTTGAGTCGGGCTGCGTGCCGCGGTGGAAGCTATATTAGGATGAGATCCTTGTGATTTATTCATGTACTTTGATTTTTCCTTGTAAATTGATTCGCATAATGGTACTGATAGAGAGTTGTGCCTGTTGGGCTTGTTTGATATTTCCCTTATGTGTTTCTCTTTGCATATTCAGTCATTTTTGTCTTGTGCTTATTTAAGTTTTAGTTTACGGGGTGTGTGCCCGGTGGCGTTAGACGTGACTTGTTGATCCAGGTGTATAGTTATAAGGTATTCGTGTTTCTTGCATCATTTATGGAGGTTTGAAATGAGTTTCTAACGGATATGAGGCTAATTTCCGGTACTGGTTTTCATTACGGGCAACTATTGTGATCAGAAATTTTATTATGGTCTTATGTGTGGCATGTCATGTTGAGTGGTCGTACCTTGTGGTTGTAGGCATGAGTTGTTGTAGCTGGTTGAGACTGATACCGGGTATAGATTTAGAATCGGGTCTTTTGGAGACGAACGAAAGGTGAGAAGCTTGACTTTAAGGCTTATCGGTGTTGGTAGAAAGGATAAATTATAGTTAAGATGGTGTCGTAAGGCTTACATTGATTGGGGTGAGGTGGGGTCACCCGCGGGTGTATGTTGGATGCGTGCATTCAGTGATTTGATGACTTCGATGCGATTCTTGGCACATTCGAGGATGAATGTTTGCTTAAGAGAGGGAGGATGTAACGACCCGGCCGGTCGATTTGAGAATTTAAGTCCCGTTCGGTGGTATAAGGTCCTGAGCAACTTCATACTGTGTGTATTGACTTGCGTGCGTGATTGAATTCAGTTACCAGATGATTTGGAGTCAAATCAAAAGAAGGATTCAAGTTTTGGAAGCTTAAGCGGTAAGGGTTGACCGAGATTTTTACTTTTATGTAAACGGCTACGGAATGGGTTTTGAAGGACTCCAATAGCTTCGTATGGTGATGCTGGACTCAGCGTGCGTCCGGATTTGGATTTGGAGGTCCATAGGGTAATTTGGAATATTTCGGCGAAAGTTGGAAAAGTTGAAGTTTTGAAGGTTGAGAGGTTTGACCAAGAGTTGACTTTGGCAATATCGGGGTCAGAATGTGATTCCGATATTTGGAATAACCCTATTATGTTATTTGGAACTTGCCTGCAAATTTTGACGTCATTCCGGGTTGATTTGATAGGGTTCGGCACGAGTTTTATAAGTTGGAAGATTTGAAAGTTCATAAGTTCGATTCATGGTACGATTTGTAGTTTCGGCATCGTTTGATGTGATTTGAGGCCTCGAGCGAGTCTGTGTTAGGTTATGGAACTTATTGGTATGTTTAGACGGGGTCTCGGGGGCCTCGGGTGAGTTTCGGATGGGCTACGGGCCATTTCCTTCCATTTTTGGACTGCTATTTTGTCATCTGGTTTCCTTCATCGTGTTCGCGTCCGTGTCCTCGCGTTCATGCAGTGTTATTTTAGAGTACGAAATATTTCTTCTTCCCGTTCGCGAAGTTCTGCCTTTACCTTCTTCGCGTTCGCAACTACCTTCTCGCGTTCGCGTAGTAGAAACCAGGCCCTAGGCACTGGTGATCATTTACACGTCACGTTCGGGTGTCCCCTTACGCGTTCGCGTATGTTCCTGTTCCTTGTCCCTTCACTCGCATTCGTGAAGGGTCTTCTTGGCAGCCCTCATTTTTATTCTTCGCGAATGCGATCCTTCTTCCGCATTCGCGATGCATAATCACCTGGACAGTAGAATATATTTTTCAAATCGAGGGTTAGGCCATTTTTATCATATCTTGACTTGTGGAGCTCGGTTTTGAGCGATTCTTTGTGGGTTTTTCAAGCAAATTGATTGGTTATTTTGGTTATATTTGAGCCGTCCGGAGGCCATTTCACCCGAGAAGTTCATTTTTGAGTATCGGTCTTTCTTCTTTGAGGTAAGTATCTTGTCTATCTTCGTGTGGGAGAACTACCTATTAGGATTTGAGTCTTCTATGTTAATTGTAGTCCGTGTACACGAGGTGACGAGTACATGCTCGGACTTATTTGTGGAAAATTGGCCTTTTAGGTTTCTTAGGCCCTTGTATTCACTGAATATGCAGTTGTTCTTGTTATGATTACGCTTCTTAATTTCTAGTTTCACCTCTACCTTCTTAATTAGATTTAATTGCTTCATGATTCATTCTTATAGCTTATTTGATTCATATGTTTCTTAACTGAAATTGTTACCTTTTTATTGCCATGTTATCCTTTCCCTAACTGCTTATCTTTATTTGAAATTATTATTATCTCTTCTGTAATTGTTTAGCCTTAATTGAGGTTATGGTTATCTTTCCGCTGCTTCTTCTTAGCTAAATTTGTTGTATCTCTTTCCTAATTTCCTAACCTTAAAAGAAGTTAGATATCCTATATTTTAGTTGACTTGTCCTTATTTGGAATTATTCGACTTGTGTTAACTCCCTCGTTGTCGAACTGTATATTGTAGACCGTTGTTACATAGTATTTCCTTTCTTGTTGAACTGTTCTTATTATGACTAGCATTCCCGATTGTGGCTACTCCTTGTAAATTGGTTCCTCCTTTTCTTTGAGTTCTGGAATCTCTAGGTTGACTTATTTGTCGTACCCTTGTATTATTTTCATTATTGCGGTTGTACTAGTTGTTGTGATGCACGAGGTTTCTGCAGTGCGATTGTTATTATTGTGATGCACGAGGTTTCTGCCGTGCGGTTGTTCTTATTATGATGCACGAGGTTTCTGCCTTAAGAGTGTTATTGGGTTGCACGAGGTTTCTGTCGTGCTATTGTTAATATTGATATTTGCACATGCGGCGTGACAAGGCGGGCTATATATATGTGGGTTGCACATGTGGTGAGACAAGGTGGGAACATTATTATGCACGTGTGGCGAGATAAGGCGGGCATTCACTTTACTATTGCACACGTGGCGAGACAAGTTGGGTTGTGTCAGGGATTGATTTGTGATGACTTTTGATGGCCTGGGGGAATTCTTGTTGTTGATATTTGTGTAATGGTACACTTACCTGTATGAGCTTTATCTTGTGGAAAGTTGTGGGAAAATATTCTACGTGCTATCCATTTCTTTTCCTATAATTACTAGCTGGCATGAACTATGTTAGGACACTTGCACAAGCATATACGTAGTTAAGCACTCTTATCGGTTAAGAGGTTTCTTGATATTGTTGAGTATATATGCATACCCTTGTTTACTTGCTTTCTATCTGAGAATGTCTCTATTTTGCACGTGAGTCGTCAGTGCGGTTATAAATTGTAATGAGAGAACAAGATGCTAAGTTTTAGGGTTCAGGAATTTGGGACCCGTGAGTTATGAATATTCTGAGGTTCGGTACCTCGTGGAAGTTATTGGCTAAAACCTGGTGTGAAAGCGGTCGTTTTGTTGAGTTGTTATTTGCCTTTCATTTATTTGTGATCATCAGATTTAGATTGTGTTTTCGTACGTCTTCTGTGTAATTATTATGGTGTTTCACTGTTAGTCGTTGTTTTCCCTTCTTACTGCAATTACCGTATTATTTGTCATTATGCGTAGTCATTTCATAGATATCGTACTCTGTTGTCTCTACCCTTATGCTTGTTCAGGTTATTTAGTCCAGTAGGTGTCTTGACTGTTCCTCGTCACTACTCCACTAAGGTTAGTCTTGATACTTGCTGGGTACCGATGTGGTGTATTCATACTGCACTTCGGCACATTTTTGTGCAGATCCAGGTATTTCGAAATCAGTTGATCATTAGTTAGCTGCGCGGATTGTTGCTATTGAGACTCAAGGTAAATCTATTGATGCGTTCGCAGGCTTCGGAGTCACATTCTTATTTTGTATTCACACTGCTTACCTTATTTCCAAGCAGTTGTATTTAGGACTTGTTCTACCAGTTTT
This sequence comes from Nicotiana otophora, assembly GCA_000715115.1. Classification (NCBI taxonomy): domain Eukaryota; kingdom Viridiplantae; phylum Streptophyta; class Magnoliopsida; order Solanales; family Solanaceae; genus Nicotiana; species Nicotiana otophora. The sequence goes on along the minus strand of AWOL01S0028059.1, from coordinate 167,510 downwards.
CGGAATTGTAAATTTTATAGAGGTTTCTATTTCATAAATTGTTAGATATTATTTAATTATTGTTGTTATTCGGCTAATGTTAGGCTTACCTAGTCCCTAAGACTAGGTGCCATCACGACACCCAACGGAGGGAACATTGGGTCGTGAACAGTTGGTATCAGAGCTCTAGGTTCATAGGTGCTTCGAGTCACAAGCGACTTTAGTAGAGTCTTGCAAATCGGTATGGACATGTCTGTACTTATCTTTGAGAGGCAACAGAACTATTAGGACAGTTTTACTTCCTTCATTCCTATCGTGCGACTCTATTGATCTCGAAGTTTGAAGCTTTTATCATTCCATTCTCTCACAGATGGTGAGGACACGAGCTGCAGTTACTGATGACGCTGCCCCCGTAGCAGGTATCGCTAGGGGCAGAGGCAGAGGGCGATGAGGAGCACGTGCCGCAGCTAGAGCATCTACCAGAGCAGCAGTTGAGAAGCCACCAGTAGCTCCAGTTGGGGGACAGGTACCGGAGGCGCCTGTTGTTACCCCCGGACTTCAGGAGACCTTAGCATAGTTCCTGAGCGTGTTTGGTACATTGGATCAGGCGGGGTTAATTCCGGTTGCACCAGGTACTTCATAAACTGGGGGAGTAGCTCAAACTCCCGCCACCCACACTCCAGAGCAACGAATACATATTGGTCAGGTTCCAGGTGTCATGGCGACACAGCCTGCGATTCCAACTCAGCCCGTGGTTAAGGCAGCAGCATCTGAGGAAGAACAGCTTATACTTGAGAGGTACATGAAGTACCACCCTCCTACCGTCAGTGGATTGGCGACAGATGATGTCCATGGTTGTTTTGGAGGAGTGTCACTGCATTCTCCATACTATGGGTATTATGGAGACGAGCGGGGTTGCTTTTACTATGTTCCAGCTCGGGGGAGCGGCTTATCATTGGTGGATGGCATATGAGTTGGGTAGCTCGGCCGAGGCAGCTTCACGTACATGGGTTTAGTTTTCAGAGATGTTCCTAAGAGAGTTTGTACCTCAATCCCTTCGGGATGCATAGCGCGCGGAGTTTGAGCAGCTGTGCTAGGGCATTATGTCATTATCAGAGTATGCCATTAGATTCAGTGATTTGGCAAGACATGCACCTGCTTTGGTCGCTACAGTTAGAGAGTGTGTCCGTAGATTCATTGAAGGGATTAGGCATGATATTCGGTTCAGCATGGCTCGGGAGTTGGAGTCGGATATTTCATTTCAGTAGGTGGTAGTGATCGCTCGCCGAGTGGAGGGCATGTGGGACTAAGAGAGAGAGAGAGGACAGGAGGAGCCAAGAGAGAGAGGACAGGCGAGGTCAGGAGAGAGAGGACAGGGAGGCGAGAAGGCCTCGTAGACCAGAGAGATCTACTAGTCTTTATTTTGGAGGCAGGGTACGGCATGGTAGAGGTTTAGTAGGTCAGCTAGTTCGGTTTACACTTCAGGCTTCGCATGGTGTTTCAGGTACTCATGTGTCTCAGAGTACCCGTACCGCACAGTTTTCGTAGCCACATCAGCAGAGAGGTTGCTTTGAGTGTGGAGATACCATTCACATGGTGAGAGATTGTCCCAAACTCCGGATAGATGTGTCACAGCGGGGTATTCAGGCGAGTAGAGGGCGCCCAAGAGGGGGAGGCCTGGCCTGTTGATGTGTTTCATATAGTAGGCTTGAGGCCGCTGCGCAGATGATGCATACAAGTATGCTTTTAATTTGTTACATATGGGCACCATTCGTATTTTGTTTCGGTTCTGCTTATCGGGGAGAGTTCCCCTATTTGTTGCTCCACCTGTGGGTAAGTTCATGACTTAGTATTTTGTTTATGTGTTTGCCCCTGTTGAGAGATTCTATGAGTGGTAGCCGTGTCTATCATTGTTTTTATTCATTATTGAGAGTTACGAGACTATAAGTGGATCCTTGTTGTCCATTAAGGTAGGTTTTGTCACGACCCAAACCTATGGGTTGCAATGAGCACCCGGTACCTTACTTAACCGAGTACCAACATAACATATCTTTCTTATTGTACTTTCATTGGCAAATGGGTCAAACGGGCCGTCATGGGTTAACTAGAATAAACATAGGGGAATACTCAATATACGATGACAACCTGATATAAAAACCTATACATGTGATATACGGGCCTATAAGGCCAACATGGTCATTTGTAAACTCTAAACATAGGCCGGCAACGCCATACAAGCATTCGTATACTTGACATCTGTCTACAAGCCTCTAAGAGTACACACTTAACATAAAGGTTAGGACAGGGCCCTGCCATACCAAACAATACGCGTCTAAATCATACTGACCAAACAAGCAACTCTGGAGCAAATGGAGCGTACCAACACCTTCTGCTGAGCTGATAGCCTACTTAGAGAACTCTCGACCTATCTATCGGGACTTGCGGGCATGAAATGCAGCATCCCCATGAAAAAGGGATGTCAGTACGAATAATGTACCGAGTATGTAAGGCACTTAAATAAGTACGTAAAAGACATAGAAAATATATAGAGTAAATGACTCAACCTGAAAGTCTGGATAACTCTGTAAATCATGAAATACTTATAGTGTCATGCATATACGTATGAATGTCATATGTTGTATAGGTACATGTGTTCATAACATCATCAAGCCTCCGAGGGCATCCCATCATATCATCTCGGCCACTGTAGGCAAAATCATCAATGTATACCAGCTGATCAGGTGGTGGTGCGTATATAACGCAGTAACCTTTTTCCATATCCCATATATATATAATATACACGTATATAACGCCATCTGGTCATGGGTCAATATACATATATAAATGAATGAAGTACATATGAAATGCGTCAATAAAATCTCTCGGAACGTCATAAGACTATTATGCCTTGGATTAATGTCATATAATAAACTTATCAACTTACGTATTTTCTGAGACCCATGAACAAATGATAGAATAATAAGACACATGAGGAATCAAGAATATAGACACCCCTAGTATTTCTATGAATAGAGTCATTTATGAAAGCTGCGTATTTTGCTCGTTCCATTTGTAACATTTGGATCATGCCAAAAAATAGAAGGGATCGCCTTAACATACTTGAACTGATTCTCTTAGAATTTGCAATTCACGCTTTACAGATTCAACAACAAACGTTATCTATATTTGGTATGGAATATTTTGCTTTCTTATTTACTCACGATCAGCCCACTG
>AWOL01S0028059.1:156917-162635 GCA_000715115.1 Nicotiana otophora | reverse complement strand
TATATAATGCCGTCTGGTCATGGGTCAGTGTACATGTATAAATGAATGCAATGCATAAGAAGTACGTCAATAAAATCTCTCGGAACGTCATAAGACCATTATACCGCTGATTAATATCATGAAACAAACTTTATCAACTTACGTATTTTCTGAGACCCATGAACAGACAATAGAATAATAAGACATATGGGAATTCAAGAATATAGACATCTCCAATACTTCTATGAATAGAGTCATTTATGGAATTTGTGCATTTGCTCGTTTCGTTCGTGTCGTATAGATCATCTCAAAAAGAAAGAAGGGATAGCCTTAACATACCTGAGTCAATTCTCTTGACAATCTCTCTAAGACACGTTAATTGTGACAAAACATGTGACGACAAGATCGGAGTAGAAAAAAAATCTGTATAAAATTCTTGGTAAAGATTGCACCATACTTCCTTAGAATCGCACAATCCTGTTGCTATTACACAGTATAATTTCGTATAATTTTTTTTTTGCATAGAATCATTACCTTGCTAAATATTTGAATCCATCTCTTAATGAATTAGAGTGTTATACCTTAGTGGGTGTGGGACCCACTAAGGTGATGATTAAGCCTTTAAGAATGACACATTATCAAGTGATTTTAAGAGTCACCTAGGTTATTTATGTTGCTGCCACGCTAATTCTTACCCATTCCCAACCAACTACCAACATCTTAATTAATTGCTAATCTCCCACTAAAATCAATAATTACCTTATTATCCACATAATAAGAATTATCTCAAATTACTTAAAATACTACTCACTTTTAACACACCTTATACACCTTACTATCATGGTCATGTGGTACCTTGTATGGCACTAGTCCATAAATACCGGGTATTTTAGCTCGGGCCGTATTTTATCCCAAAATGCCAAACTTCGACAAAATTCATTTTCTTCGATTTGTTTACCCTCTCTCCTTCATGAATTTACTCATCACTTGTTTGAAATAGCATAATGCTTATAATCTCAAAATAATCTCATTTCCGAGCTTATATCAATTTACTTATGGCGTACTTCCATGTACGAAAACATGGGGTGTAACATCATTCCCCTATTTTGAACATTCGTCCTCGAATATTGACTGATGCACTTATCATTCTCGTAACCCATAGCTCTTGAGAATACTTTAATACTCTTCTTGCCATTTAGGCCACTGTTCTTTTAATAAATCCAAAGGCGAAGGCATTCCCCCTTTAGGCCTCTTTCTTGCACCACGGTCTGTGGTCGGGGTTCTTCCAATCTCGTAACTCTTGCTATCTTCTGTCATGCAGCCTGTACAACTTTTTCCTTGTATGTGCACCTACGCGACTCTTCTCTCCTCCTTCCTCCAGCTTTTACCCAATCTCTATGCCTCACTTTGTGAACATATACAGAGCTTGACAAGATATCCCTATGGGTATCTATAAGTACACTGAAGTTCTTTGCTCGATACTTTGTTGAACTCACGAGTATTGCTATATCTTATTTCATAGACCCTTTTATCCATCCGTATGACTTTACTGCATCTAGTTAGAACATACTATACCATAGCTCTTACTTTGATTTATTGTTACTAGGGTCTGCTACCAAACTCCAGGTTACTCTTTCGCTGCTTATCATGTATGTATAAATATAAGTAAGTTAATGTTTCCTTATTACTGTTCAGGGGAATCAGCCTGATCTTATCTCATATTGTTGAACTTCTGTCCATTTATTGTTGATTTACCTCAATGTTGATTTACAATCTACCATTGATAACTTGAAACTTCTTGTGTAAAACTACTGCTAAGGCTCACGTTGCATGGTGGAACATTTGAAGTGATTTTCCTGATCCACCTGGGGGTGATACGATACTATACTTCCATAACTGTTTTTCATAGCATCCCAATGTGCTTTACCTTACGTGGGTATTTTAACCCTGTACAATTCATGAAATCATTACTCAATCGAAGGCCCAAATATTATCCTTTATCTATCACAATTACACCCTCATTCTACTACTAGGGCAGCATTTCATCTCTTCTAAATGCTACTAGTCTTAGACTCCTTGGAGTTATTTCAAGCTATACTGAGCTTTCTATAATTTAGAGAAATCATCAGCTCTTTTATTTTCCTGGGGTTAATTCCGAGGACTTATACATTTCTTGTCACCTCCTCACTCGCCCTTTCTTATCCTTACTCCTGTCTTCCTAAAACCTGTCGCTTTACCATACTTTAGCTTGCGACCTATATATGCCTATGTATGCTACTTGCAACCTTCCTTCAACTTGCTTGCACCATAGATTTCCTTATGTTATTCTGGATCATCAAGCGAGATATCACATCGTCTCTAACTCTTCTTTACTCTCTTAATCAGACTTCTTGATACCTAGAAACCATAGGCTGGAAAACATGCCACTTACGACGCCGTTATCATTCCTGGATATTGAATCCCAGTGCCTCTAGCCCTCTATCTGAAGTATAGATTATTCACGATCTTCTGTGCCTGAGTATCTCGTACGTTGTTCACCTTTACCTTACTTGCCTTAAAATCTCACATCACATCTTTTATCTCTTTCATGACCTCTCTTCCACATAAGTATAATTCACATCCACAACTTGAACTTCTATTATAATACTTGCACCTCTTTACATGATTTAGTGAGAGCTACATACTGACTTCTTATGAGGCTGGTATACTTCTAACTGGCTTTATCGTAGACCCGTTATAAAATATGGCTACTGTATTATCTCTCTTGTACCTTTGATATTAAGAGTGATCATGCAATGTTCTCAATCACTATGTCCATAATTTTCTGGGTTCAATAATCCAACTCCTAATTTACTTAGTTGATGTAACTCTTTAGTTTCTTTTTCCTTCTGATTAGCCTTTATGTAGGCTTAAGTTATTTTCCGATCTGTGGCTCATGCATTTAGTTATTACTTTAGCCTTTTATGGCCGCTATGGAAAGCCATGATACAATCTTCTAATGATTCAATCCTTTATCTATGACCTGGACCCAATTCCTTCTTTTAACTTATACCGGAGTCTTCTATGGCTGATCATTAATCGAATAATTCCTTTCGTTCCATTTCAGCTTTCTTCAAACGTAAGCAATTGCTTTTCCTGGTCTTTTTTTCCCCTTGTTACGTACATACTTAGCTTATCTAAGTTCTCACGCATATCGAAGTTCTTGTGCAACTCATGTGGTCTCGAATATTACTTTTGGTTTTACTCCCCGCTCATTAGCCATAGTAGGTGCCACTTTCTTTTGGAGTGCATACAATTTTGTAGTGAGACTGTTGTTACACAACCATTTTCTCTTTAGGTCATTGTGCTTTAGTTGAAGCCTTCTTCATTATTTCCTCATCTGGTTTTTCATTATAGTATATAGAGAGGACCTTCTGACTCTTGTAAAGTTGCAAGCTTGTTATATTGTATACCCGAAGAAGTTTTCGATGTTTTACTCGCCTATAAATATCCGTAGTTCTTACCTCCACGTCCTTATGCTTGTAGGGTTGCTTCTGAACTAATATTTTGACTTTCTTCCCAGTGGAACTCTCTTTTATTTCCATAACATCATACGATACCTTTAACTACCCCAACTCCTATCTGAATATTTCTCAAGTATTACAATGACATTACTGCGAGGCTGAATTCACTATATTGGGTTTTACCATGTTTATCTTGCACGATCTGCTGACTCATCTGTAACCTCATGTTTATCCATAACTAGGCTTTTCCTGAATCAACTACCAACTACTCGTTGGCCCATTCTCATATCAATGTTCTGAGTAATCTTTCATGGTTTATTTCCTTTGTCTTAAATTACCTTTCGCACTGGCTCCTTATTTATCAATAACATCCCGGGTAAGAACCCTTACTTCCTTTCCTGGACGTCGTGTTTGCATAATGTTCTGCAATCGTAGCATATCTGTAGGCTTTGAATAACTGCAATCTCATCCCTTTCTCATTTTTATCGCATTCTCCTTTTACCATTCCATAATTACTAGAACCACTTAACTCTGACTTAAGGCCATTATCACTCCATATTCCCCCCTTTAGGGGAGTACTAAGAGTAGGAGCTATGACGACCTACCTATAGATGTTTTACCTCTCCATCTTTGGCATCCTTTCACATCATCGATGACTTATACGCCTTGTGGTAATCCTTCTTTACTAAGGATAACGAAATTTCCTTACTCATAAGGGTGATACTTAGTGTAACTGGCACATACAGTTTTTAAGCTTAACTTTGCTCACAATGCTTGCTTTATGGAAGTGTCTTCCTGAATGACCATTCTCTGAATTTTTCATGAATGTTCATTATGTTATTGCCGGAACGAAATCTGAAATTCTCATGATGTCAACCATTATCAACTCGCTCAGTCCCTAATTCATGTTTAGTTTATCTTGTTCACCAGTCCATACTGATTTCTAGTACTCTGGGGTCTAACTTTTCCTTCTGGTAGTCGCATTGGAGTCACGAACTTATTTCTCGAAATAAGGATACAACTTTATGGCCTATACTCTTTTGTTGTCTCCAGGCCTGGCACCTCTCATCTTTTCCTTCCCTTGATTATAGACTATGTAATACTGTCATTTCATCATTTTGTTTCTACCGTTGTCATCCAGGTATCACATCTTACTCATAATGCTTCATTAATTCTCTTCTTATTTCCCGCTAACATTTATGTCTATCACTTTATTTTGAAAACTCAAATAAGATATTCTTTTGCTCTTAGCTCCCCTTGCTCCATTCATTAGCTCTTCGAGTTTCCTAATATTCTCTCCCTACTAGGGACGGGAGCTATACTAAGATAATATTTATTTCCTTCCAGGCTTCCAGTCCCCATCTTTGTGGTACTCATATCTAGCTGTACTATTTTAGAGTGTACCATCTGGGTATCTCACAAGGAGATCTATTAGAACATTTATAATATCCTTCAGAAAGGTCAACTAACGCAAACACTTCATCCACCATTTTGGGTCACTCTAACCCCAGCCGGATCTGGATATCATGTCCTTCTCTCGAACCATATCTGTTAGCTCCCATAGTGCATAACTAAGATCGATGTAGCCAATTGTACATACCTTTGTTACTGTTGAATGTGACACAAAAAGCTTATATTCCTCTGCTTGAATGGTAAATAATGATAATCTTTATTAATTGGGTACCTCGTACCCTTTTTCATCTTGCTTCTTCTCTTGTTGAAATTTGTATCTATCTTCTAAATCTCTCATTGATTTTCACCATAGGGGTGGATAGATATTCTTGCCTTAAGGCTCCTTATCAAGAAGCTTGCACATCTTAGTATCCACATGTTCTGCTGGAGACCTTACATTTACACATCATAAGCATGATGCAAAATCGAGTTCCTCTAACTCAATTCTTCCACAGCCATATTCAATCCCTTACCAACCGTCTTTCTTGATGTCGGTATCGTTGTATTATGAATAAAATAGAATTTAGGAATTTGAATTTCTACGACTGAACTCTACCAGACGATCTAGAGTAAGAAGAAAAAGTGACAATCCTAAATGCCCTGTAGCCTCCTGCTTATAAGTGTGGTGCATGACACACCCACAAACAAGACTCTACTAGACACGGCTTGTAGACTCCCTAGGACAGAACTGCTCTGATACCACTTTTGTCACGACCCAAACATCTAGGCCACAACGAGCACCCGGTACCTTACTTAATCGAGTACCAAAATAACATATCTTTCT
>AWOL01S0028059.1:121917-154417 GCA_000715115.1 Nicotiana otophora | reverse complement strand
CGGTGCTGGTTTTGATTACGGGCAGCTATTGTGGTCAGAAATATTATTATGGGACTATGTGTGGCGTGTCATGTTGAGTGGTCGTACCTTGTGGGTGTAGGCATGCGTTGTTGCAGCTAGTTTAGACTGATACCGGGTATGGATTTAGAATTGGGTCTTTTGGAGATGAATGAAAGGTGAGAATTTTGAGTCTAAGGCTTATCGGTGTTGGTAGAAAGGATAAATTACAGTTAAGATGGTGTCATTAGGCTTATGTGGATTGGGGTGACGTGGGGTCACCCGCGGGTGTATGTTGGATGTGTGCATTCAGTGATTTGATGACTTCAAGGCAATTCTTGACACGTTCGAGGATGAATGTTTATTTGAGAGGGGGATGATGTAACGACTCGACCGGTCGATTTGAGAATTTAAGTCCCGTTTAGCGGCATAAGGTCCTGAGTAGCTTCGTACTGTGTGTATTGACTTGTGTGCATTTTCGAATTTAGTTACTGGATGATTCGGAGTGAAATCAGAAGAAGGATTCAAGTTTTGGAAGCTTAAGCGGTAAGAGTTGACCGAGATTTGGATATAGGTCCGTGCGTCCAGATTTGGATTTAGAGGTCCGTAGGGTAATTTGGAGCATTTCGGCAAAAGTGGGAAAAGTTGAAGTTTTGAAGATTGAGAGGTTTGACCAAGAGTTGACTTTGGCAATATAGGGGTCAGAATGCGATTCCGAGAGGTGGACAAGCTCCGTTATATTATTTGGAACTTGCATGCAAATTTTGACGTCATTCCGGGTTGATTTGATAGGGTTCGGCGCGAGTTTTAGAAGTTGGAAGATTTGAAAGTTCATAAGTTCGATTCATGGTGCGATTTGTATTTTCGGCATCATTTGATGTGATTTGAGACCTCGAGCGAGTCCGTGTTAGGTTATGGAACTTGTTGGTATGTTTAGACGGGGTCCCGGGGGCCTCGGGTGAATTTCGGATGGGCTACGGGCCATTTTATTCAGCTAAGAAGAAGCAGCAGAAAGGTAACCATAACCTCAATTAAGGCTAAACAATTACAGAAGAGATAGTAATAATTTCAAATAAAGATAAGCAGTTAGGGAAAGGATAACATGGCAATATAAAGGTAACAATTTCAGTTAAGGCACATATGAATCAAATAAGCAATAAGAGTGAATCATGAAACAATTAAATCTAATTAAGAAGGTAGCGGTGAAACTAGAAATTAAGAAGCGTAATCATAACAAGAACAACTGCATATTCAGTGAATACAAGGGCCTAAGAACCCTAAAAGGCTAATTTTCCACAAATAAGTTCGAGAACGTACTCGTCACATCACGTACACGGACTACAATTAGCATATAAGACTCAAATCCTAAGGGGTAGTGCCCCCACACGAAGTTAGGCAAGATACTTACCTCAAAGAAGACAGACCGATACTCAAAAATGAACTTCTCAAGTGAAATGGCCTCCGGACAGCTCAAATCTAACCAAAATAACCAATCGATTTTCTTGAAAAACCCACAAAGAATCGCTCAAAACCGAGCTCTACAAGTCAAGATAGGATAAAAATGGCCTAACCCTCGATTTGGAAAATATATTCTACTTGTCCAGGTGATTATGCATCGCGAACGCAAAAGAAGGATCGCATTCGCGAAGAATAAAAATGTGGGCTGCCAAGAAGACCCTACGCGAATGCGAAGAACAAGGGACAGGAACCTACACGAACGCGTAAGGGGACACGCGAACGCGAAGTGTAAATGATCACCAGTACCCAAGGCTTGGTTTCTACTACGCGAACGCGAGAAGGTAGCTGTGAATGCAAAGAAGGGAAAGACAGAACTTCGCGAACGCGAGAGGATGAATGCGAATGCGAAGAAGAAATATTTCATCCTCTAAAATAACACTACGCGAATGTGAGGACACAGACACGAACACGATGAAGGAAACCAGATGATAGAAAATAGCAGTCCAAAAATGGAAGTGTATCTCTTTCCTAATTGCCTAACCTTAAAAGAAGTTAGATATCCTATATTTTAGTTGACTTATCCTTATTTGGAATTATTCGACTTGTGTTTGCTCCCTCGCTGTCGAACTGTATATTGTAGACCGTTGTTACATAGTATTTCCTTTCTTGTTGAGTTGTTCTAATTTTAACTAGCATTCTTGATTGTGGCTACTCCTTGTGAATTAGTTCCTCCGTTTCTTTGAGTTATGGAATCTTTGAGTTGACTTATTTGTCGTACCCTTGTATTATTTTCATTGTTGATGTTGTACTAGTTGTTTTGATGCACGAGGTTTCTGCCGTGCAGTTATTGTTATTGTGATGCACGAGGTTTCTGTCGCACGGTTGTTGTTATTGTGATGCACGAGGATTCTGCCGTGCGAGTATTATTGGGTTGCACGAAGTTTCTGTCATGCTATTGTTAATATTGATATTTGCACATGCGGCGTGACGAGGCGGGCTATATATATGTGGGTTGCGCATGTGGCGAGACAAGGTGGGAACATTATTATGCATGTGTGGTGAGACAAGGCGGGCATTCACTTTACTATTGCACACGTGGCGAGACAAGGTGGGATGTGTCAAGGATTGATTTGTGATGACTTGTGATGGCCTGGGGGCATTCTTGTTGTTGATATTTGTGTAATGGTACACTTACCTGTGTGAGTTTTATCTTGTGGAAAGTTATGGGAAAATATTCTACGTGCTGTCCATTTCTTTTCCTATACTTACTAGCTAGCATGAACTATGTTAGGACACTTGTACAAGCATACACGTAGTTAAGCACTCTTATCAGTTAAGAGATTTCTTGATATTGTTGAGTATAGATGCACACCCTTGTTTACTTGACTTCTATGTGAGAATGGCTCTATTTGGCACATGAATCGTTAGTGCAGTTATAAATGGTAATGAGAGCATAGGATGTTAAGTGTTAGGGTTCAGGAATTTGGGACCCGTGAGTTGTGAATATTCTAAGGTTCGGCACCTCATGGAAGTTATTGGCTAAAACCTGGTGTGAAAGCGGTCGTTTTGTTGAGTTGTTATTTGCCTTTCATTTATTTGTGATCACCGAATTTAGACTGTGTTTCCGTACGTCTATTGTATAATTATTTTGGTGTTTCGCTGTTAGTCGGTGTTTTCCCTTCTTACTGCAACTACCATATTATTTGTCATTATGCGCAGTCATTTCATAGATATCATACTCTGTTGTCTCTACCCTTATACTTGTTCAGGTTATTTAGTCCAGTAGGTGTCTTGACTGTTCCTCGTCACTGCTCCACTGAGGTTAGTCTTGATACTTGCTAGGTACTGCTGTGGTGTACTCATACTGCACTTCTACACATTTTTGTGCTGATCCAGGTATTTTGAAGCCAGTTGATCATTAGCTAGCTGCGTGGATTGTTGCTGTGCAGACTCAAGGTAAACTTGTTGCTGCGTTCGCAGGCTTCGGAGTCACCTTCTTATTTTGTATTCACACTGTTTACCTTATTTCCAAAATGTTGTATTTGGAAGTTGTTTTAGCAAAACTCTGTAGAGCTTATGACTTGTACTACCGGTTTTGGGATTTGTAAATTTTATAGAGGTTTCTATTTCATAAATTGTTAGATGTTATTAATTATTGTTGTTATCCGGCTAATGTTAGGCTTACCTAGTCCCTAAGACTAGGTTCCATCACGACACCCAACAGAGGGAAAATTGGGTCGTGACACTAGGTCTAATGATTTCCTAATCAAGCCAGTCTTGTAACTGCTCCTTCAGTTCTTTCAGCTCCGGCGGGGCCATACAGTATGGTGGAATAAAAATGGGCTGAGTACCCGGAGCCAAATCAATACAGAAGTAAATATCTCTGTCGGGTGACATCCCCGGTAAATCTGTAGGAAATACTTCTGGAAATTCACGAACAACTGGTACTGAGTCCATAGAAGAAACATACACACCAGGATTGCGAATATAAGCCAAATAGGCTAGACACCCTTTCTCGACCATACGCCGAGCCTTCATATAAGAAATAACCCTACTCGTAGAATGACCAGGAGTTCTTTTCCACTCTAATCAAGGTAACCCCGGCATGACTAAGGTCACCGTCTTGGAATAAAAATCCAATATAGTATGATAAGGTGACAACCAATCCATACCCAGTATGACGTCAAAATCTACCATGTCGAGAAGTAGAAGATTCACACTAGTCTCAAGACTCCCAATAGTAACCATGCACGAATGATAGACATGATCTACAATGATAGAATCCCCCACCAGTGTGGACACATGCACAGAAGCACTCAAAGAATCAAGAGGCACAACCAAATATGAAGCAAAGTAGAAGGAAACATAGGAATAAGTAGATCCTGGATCAAATAAAACTGAAGCTTCTCTATGGTAAATTGGAACAATACATGTGATCATGACATCGGATGACTCGCCCTCAGGCCTAGCTGAAAAAGCATAAAATCAGGGCTGGGCCCTACCACTCGGAGCTGCATCTCTGGGACAGCCTCTAACTGGATGTTCTCCACCTCTAACAACCTGACCTCCACCTCTAACTGTATAATCTCTGCCCTAGCCGGCCGGGCGGGCGGTGGAGCAACCGGTGCCGGTATGATAACATGAGAATCCTGCTGAGATTTGTTGCTCGACAACCTAGGGCAATACCTCATAACACCAATCATGTTGTCATGGCTGCTGAAGTTGAAGCTAACCTGAACAGGTCGGATAGTCACCATAGTGACTCTAGAGTGGTGGTGCACTAATAGGAGCTGGATGTGCACTAAATGTCAGCTGCCCAGAGTAAGGCATAATATGACCATGACTCACTGAAGCACCATAAGATACCTGAAGTGCTGAATAAAATGGCCTGGGAGGATGACCCCTACCATAAGTACCCCTGCCTCCAGATGAGGCGCCTCTGAAATTACCGGAATGACGGGGCCTTTTATCTGATACTAGCCCTCTCTCCTGTGAAAGAACCATCTCGATCCGCCTGGCGACATTAGCAGCTGTCTTAAAAGAAATCTCACTCCCGGTCTCCTTGGCCATCTGTAGCTTGATAGGTTGAACGAGTCCATAAATGAACCTCCCTACCCTCTCCATCTCGGTAGGAAGCAGAAGAAGAGCATGACGGGCTAGATCCACAAAATGATTCTCATACTGAGTGATTGACATACTGCCCTACCGGAGACGCTCAAACTGCTTGCGGTAATCCTCTCTCAATGTGATAGGGAGGAACTTCTCTAGAAATACCCGTGAGAACTACTCCCAAGTAAGTGCAGGCGAACCAACTGGTCTAGTAAATACATAATCTTTCCACTACCTCTTCGCGGAACCGGTCATCTAAAACACAGTAAAATCAATCCTATTGCTTTCGACTATCCCCATGTTCTGCAATAATTCATAGCAGCGGTCAAGAAAATCATATGGGCCCTCAGAAGGTGTACCACTGAAATGGATTGGAAATAGCTTGGTAAACTTGTCCAACCTCAACAAAGCCTTAGAAGACAAAGCAGGCCTATCACCGACCTGTGCTGCAACAACTGATTGAACTACCCCAACTGGATGGGCTGCTGGAGCCTAATATTGGGGAGTTGTCTGCCCTGGAGCGGGAGTATTGGGAGTTTGTACTCCTCCTCCAGCCTGTGAGATGGCTGGTGCCACTGGAAATGTACCATTTTGGGCCACGTCCTCCATAAGGCTCACCAAATAGACTTGAGCATCCTGAAGCACTGGAGTAGCTATGAATCCTTCTGGAACTTGAATTGGTCCAACAGGTACAGTCTGAACTGGAACCTTCGCTTCAAAATCCACCTAAGGTTCTACAACAGGTGTTGCTGCTCGAGCTCTAGATTGAGCTCTACCTCTGCCTCTACCTCTGCCTCTAGTGCGACCTCGGCCTTGGCCTCTACCCCTGATCACAGTTTCCACCGGGAGCTCTAGTCCCTATCCGTCGGTAGATGTATTACGTGTTCTTACCATCTGCGAGAGAATAAGAGCATAATGGTTCAATCATCGATGATAGAATAAAATCGCACGACATAATAAGAAAGAAGTGATATTGTTCCTAAACTTCATAACCTCTGAGAGATAAGTACAGACATCTCTGTACCGATCCTTCAGACTCTACTAAGCTTGCCCGTGACTCCTGATACCTATGTAACATAGTGCTCTGATACCAACTTGTCAGGACCCGAAAGTCACACCTTCAGGACCGTGATGGCGCCTAACATATCAGTTGCTAGGCAAGCCAACATTAGAATAATATTAGCCATTTTTAAATAATTTTAAATTAATTAATAACAAAGAAACAAATGCGAAAATAAAGTCTGAAATAAAGTGAATAATCCATAATAATAGTGATGTCTAAATATCATCCCAGAACTGGTGTCACAAGTGCACGAGCTACTAGAATAATACAAATAAAGGACTGAATGAAAATGAAGTTGTCTGAAAGAAATACACAGCTACGATAGTGGAAGGGGACTTCAGAACTGCGAACGCCATGCAGTTATACCTCAAGTCTCCTGTGAATAGCTGAATTCGAGCAAATCTATTGTACGCCACTGGGACCAACTTCGATATCTACATAAGAAGTGCAGAGTGTAGTATGAGTACAACCGACCCCATGTACCCAGTAAGTGTCGAGCCTAACCTCGACGAAGTAGTGACGAGGCTAAGGCAGGTCACTTATATTAACCTGTACGCAATAACAACAACAACAACAATAATAATAGAAATAAAACACGTAACTCATTTCAACAGTTGAAGCCAACTCGACAGTCATAACCAATTATTATTTCAATCAGTTTCCGTTGCGGCGTGCAACCCGATTCTATAATATGTTCATATTCAATTCCATTGCGGCGTGCAACCCGATCCCACAATATATTCATTTTTATAAAATCCCGTTGCGGCGTGCACCCGATCCTCAATATATCATTTCAAGCAATTCTGTTGCGGCGTGCAACCCGCTCCTCCAATATATTTATTTCAATCAATTCTGTTGCGGCGTGCAACCCGCTCCTCCAATATATTTATTTCAATCAATTCTGTTGCGGCGTGCAACCCGCTCCTTCAATCAATTTCATTTCTGTTGCGGCGTGCAACCCGCTCCTCAAATAGAATAATTTACCAATTCTTATAAAAGGAATTACTCCAATAAATACAACAATTAATATGAAATTATAAGACAACAAGCATACAATAATTATGATTTATTTAGAAATAAGTGATGACCAGTAGCAATTAATTGTAGAAATTAAGGAGGAAATGTGCAATTTAATAATTAGTATGCTAAATGTCAAGTAACAATTAAGTCACATAAATCAAATAAGCATGTAGCAATTATAGAATGCTTTTTAAATAATTATGATAACAATTAATTTGACGACGTATAGACACTCGTCACCTCGCCTACACGTCGTTCACATGAATTTTACATAACAAATAATTCAAGGGTTCGATTCCCTCAAGTCAAGGTTAACCATGACACTTACCTCGCTTCGCAACCAATTTCAAGATTACAATAAACCTTTGCCTCACAAATTAATGTCTGAAAGCTTAAAATCTAGTCGGAAACAATTCAATATACTCAACATGAATCGTAGGGATTAATTCCATATGAATTTACTAATTTTTCGAATTAAAATCCGAAATTTATTTTAAAACTCGATAGTGGGACCCACGTATTGAATCCCGAAAAAACTCAAGAAATCCGAACACCCATTCCGATACGAGTTCATCCATACAAATATTATTAAATTCTGACATCGGATTAACCTTCAAATCTTCATTTTATATTTTTGGAAGAATTTATAAATATCTGATTTTTCTTCCATAAATTCACGGATTCATGATGTAAATGAATATAAAATCATGAAATATAATAAATATAGGATAAGAAATACTTACCCCAATGTTTACCCGTGAAAATAGCCGAAAATTCGCCTTACCCGAGCTCAAAATCGTGAATCATGAAAAATGAGACGAAATTCCATTTCCAGAACTTAAGTTCTATTGTCCAGGTATTTCTTCTTCGTGAACACGACATGTCCCTCACGTTCGCGAAGCACATTTTGTGTTGCCCCGGATTTCTTCTTCGCGAACGCGAAGACCAAATTTCCCCCAGGCCGGCTTTCCCTTTCGCGAACACGAGGCCTCGATCGCGAATGCGTAGCCTTGCCCCTCGACCCTTAGTGAACGCATGCCCCCGGTCACGAACGCGAAGCACAAAATGGCAAGTCCGAATTTCCTCTTCGCTAACGCGAGACTTCAACCAGATACAGGCATCAGAAAATTTCAGCAACTGTTTAAGTCCAAATTTCGATCCGTTAACAATCCGAAACTCACCCGAGGCCCCCAAAACCTCAACCAAATACACCAACAAGTCCTAAAATATCATACGAATTAGTCGAAACCTCAAATCACATCAAACAATGCTAAAACCACAAATCATACCCCAATTCAAGCTTAAGGTACTTAAGAATTTTCAACTTCTACATTTGATGCCGAAACCTATCAAATCATGTCCGATTGACCTCAAATTTTGCACACAAGTCATAAATGACATAACAAACCTGTGAAAATTTTCAGAAATGGATTTCGACTTGATATCAATAAAAGTCAATTTGTGGTCAAACTTTGAAATCTTTAAGCCTTTAAGCTTCTTGTTTTCGTCAACTGGCGATAATTTAAGTTAGGGACCTCCAAATTAAATTCCAGGCATACACCCAAGTCCCAAATTACGATATGGACCTATCGGAACTGTCAAAACATTGATCTAGGTCCGTTTGCTCAATATGTTGACCGAAGTCAACTCAGTTGAGTTTAAAGCTCTTTTTTGCATTTTAATCCATTTTTCACATAAAAACTTTCCGGAAAATTATACAGATTGTTCATGCAAGTCGGGGAATAATAAATAATACTTTTTGAGGTCTTAGAACACTAATGAATGTTTAAAATAAAGATGATATTTTGGGTCATCACAATCTCGATGCTGGATTGGTAACCGTTGTTATAAGCAAACTCGGCCAAAGGAAAGAAACGATCCCACTGACCTCCGAAGTCAATCACACATGCCCTGACCATATCCTCCAAAATCCGAACTGTCCGCTCCGACTGCCCGTCGGTCTGCGGATGAAAGACTGTGATGACCTTTACACGGGTCCCCAATTCACTTTGTACTGCTCTCCAGAAATGTGAAGTAAACTGAGAGCCCCTATCTGATATGATGGAAATTGGCACATCGTGCAATCAAACTATCTCCTAAATATAAATCTTGGCCAACTTCTCTGAAGTATACGTAGTCACAACCAGAATGAAGTGTGCCAACTTGGTCAACTTGNTCTCTAAAGAATACGTAGTAACAACCAGAATAAAGTGTGTCAACTTGGTCAACTTGTTGACAATGACCCAAACTGCATCAAACTTTCGCAAGGTCCGCGGCAACCCAACTACAAAGTCCATAGTAATGTGTTCCCATTTCCACTCTGGTATAGTCATCTGCTGAAGTAGGACACCTGGCCTCTGGTGCTCATACTTAACTTGCTGGCAATTTAGGCACCTAGCTACATACTCAACTATGTCCTTCTTCATCCACCGCCATCAATAATGCTGCCTCAGGTCATGGTACATCTTCGTAGCACCTGGATGAATAGAGTACTGAGAGTTGTGTGCCTTCTCTAGGATCTTTTCCCTCAAGCCATCAACATTAGGAACACATAGGCGACCCTGGATTCGCAGAACGTCATCATCACCGATAGCAAACCCTTTGGAACCACCCTGTAGTACCGTATCTTGGAGAACCAACAAGTGTGGATCATCACACTGGCGAGCCTTGATCTGCTCAAATAGTGAAGACTGGGCACACCCAAGAACTTGGTTGGGCGCTAAAATATCCAGCCTTACAAGTCTGTTAGCCAAGGACTGAATGTCCAAAGCTAATGGCCTTTCCTCTGCTGAAATAAATGCCAAGATACCTTTACTTTCTGCCTTTCTACTCAAGGCATCTGCAACTACATTCGCTTTGCCCGGATGGTAAAGGATAGTAATATCATAATCTTTCAGTAACTCAAGCCATCTACGCTGCCTCAAATTTAGGTCCCTCTACTTGAATAAATGCTACAAACTGTGATTATCAGTGTAAATCTCACAAGACACCCCATAAAGATAATGCCTCTAAATCGTAAGAGCGTGAACAATCGCAGCTAACTCCAAATCATGTACCGGGTAATTCTTCTCCTGGGGCTTCAGCTGACGTGAGGCATATACAATAACTCGCCTCTCTTGCATTAATACACAACCCAGGACAACGGATGAAGCGTCGTAATACACTGTATACATCCCTGAACCGGAAGGCAACACTAATACCGGTGCTGAAGTTAATGATGTCTTGAGCTTCTGAAAGCTCACCTCACAATCATCGGACCATCAGAATGGAGTACCCTTCTGGGTCAATTTGGCCAAAGGTGGCGCAATAGATGAAAATCCCTTCATGAACCGACGATAATAACCTGCTAACCCCAAAACACTCCTTATCTCGGTCGTCGAGGTGGGACAATGCCAATTCTGAACTGCCTCGATCTTTTTGGGATCAACATTAATACCCTTGCCTGACACAATATGTCCCAAGAATGCTACAGAGTTTAGCCAAAACTCACACTTGGAGAACTTAGCATATAGCTTTTGTTCCCGCAACGTCTGAAGCACCACTCTCAAATGCTTCTTGTGCTCCTCCATACTACGCGAGTAGATCAAGATGGAATCAATGAAGACAATGACAAACGAATCAATATATGGCCTAAACATCTAGTTCATCAAATTCATAAATGTCGCTGGGGCGTTAGTCAAACCGAAAGACATCACCAGAAACTCATAATGGCCATATCTAGTCCGGAAAGTAATCTTCGGAACATCAGAATCCCGAATCTTTAACTGATAGTACCCCGACCTCAAGTCGACTTTTGAGAACACTCTGGCACCCTATAATTGGTCAAACAAATCATCAATACACGACAACGGGTACTTGTTCTTAATGGTAACTTTGTTCAATTGGCGGTAATCAATACATATCCGCATAGTCCCATCTTTCTTCTTCACAAACAGTACTGGTGCGCCCCAAGGCGACACACTCGGCCTGACGAACCCCTTTGCCAATAACTCCTCAAGCTATTCCTTCAACTCCTTGAACTTTTTCGGAGCCATACGGTATGGTGGAATAGATATAGGCTGGGTACCTGGAGCAAAATCGATACAGAAATCAATATCACGATCTGGTGGCATGCCTGGAAGATCAGAAGGAAACACATCAGAGAACTCTCAAACTACGGGCACTGACTTAATTGTCGGAATCTCTGTAGTAGTATCCCTAACATAGGCCTAATAAGCAAGGCAACCCTTCTCGACCATGTGTCGAACCTTCAGAAAGGAAATAACCCAACTAGATGCACCAGCAGACGAACCCTTCCACTCCAATCTAGGAAACTCTGGCATCGCCAAAGTAACAGTCTTAGCATGGCAATCTAGGATGGCATGATATAGGGATAGCCAGTCCATGCCCAGGATGATCTCAAAGTCAATCATATCAAGCAGTAGAAGATCCGCTCTAGTCTCGTAACCACAGAAAGTAACAAGGAAGGACCGGTAGATCCAGTTCACAACAACAGAATCACCCACAGGAGTGGACACATAAACAGGAGTACCCAAGGATTCACAAGAAACACTAAGAAAATGAGCAAACAAAGATGAAACATAGGAATAAGTAGACCTTGGGTCAAAATAATACTGAGGCATCTCTGTCGCAGACAGAAATAATACCTGTGATCATGGCATCTGAGGCCTCTGCATTTGGTCTGGCCAGAAAAACATAGAACCGAGCTGGAGTGCCACCTGGCTGGACTCAACCTCTAGGACGGCCCCTACCCACCTGCCCCCCGCCTCTGGGCGGCCGGACGGCTGGTGGAGCAACTAGTGCTCTAATCATAGGCTGCTGACCTTGATGCACTGGCCTACCCCGAAGCCTGGGGCAGAACCTCTGCATATGACTGAAATCCCCGCATTTGAAATAACCCCTCGGTACGGTGGACTGCTGACCTGAAGTCTGGCCCTAATGCTCTGAATACCCACTGGAGGAACCCTGAATAACAGGTGGACGGTAAGAACTCTCTGGCATAGCACTAAAATAAGGTCGCATTGGAGCACCCCGAGGAGGTGGCGGGGCACCATTGAAGTCTCCCGAATATCGAAACCGATTGTCCCTCACTGCCTGCTCACGGCTCCGCTGAAGGACACCCTCAATCCTCCGATCTATCTCTACTACTAGCCGGTAAGAAGTCCTCATCACCATCTCTCGTGCCATGGTGTCCTGAATACTAGAGTGCAATCCAGCAATACACCTCCGCACTCTCTCTGCATCGGTAGGTAGTATCATAAGTGCATGGAGAGACAACTTAGAGAACCTCGCCTCATAGTCAATCACTTACATCTGACCATGTTGGAGCTGCTCAAATTGGAACCGCAACTCTTCCCTTTGAGAGGGTGGTATGTATCTGTCCAAGAAGAGGCATGTGAACTGATCCCAAGTCATGGGAGGTGAACCTGCTGGTCTGCCAAAAATATGTGACTGCCACCACCTACAGACCTTGCCCTCCAGCTGAAAAGTAGTTAAGTCAACCCCATGGGACTCTAGTATCCTCACGTTGTGTAGTCTGTCTCTGCACCGATCAATAAAATCTTGGGGGTCCGCATGTCGCTCACCTCCTAAAGCAGGAGGATGAAGCCTAGTCCATCTGTCCAATAGCCTGTGCGGATCACCTGCCACAGTTGGTATGGGCTCCGGTGTAGCTGCTGCAACCGGCTGAGCTCCACCCTTGGGTAGTGCACTCTAGGTCTGGTATACAGCAGCTTCCTGCCCATGAGCTTGAGCGGTAGGGGTCTGTGCTCCCGCTCCCGCCTGAGATATGGCTAGGTCAGCCGAAAATAAACTAGCCTAAGTCATAGTATCCATGAACCGCAGCATACTGCCCATGACCTCCTGGAATCCTAGTGCGGACGTGAAATCCATCGGAGTTGGCTTTGCTGCGGGCACCTCGCCCTGCTACTCGATGATAGGATCCTCTACTGGATCCACTGGTGGCATAACTAGAACAACTCTGGGACATCCTCATCCCCTACCACAGGCTGGAGCCCTCCCTCAGCCTCTACCTCGGCCTCTAACAACAGGGGGAGTAGCTCTTCCCTAGTCTGGAACCTCCGTCGAGCGCGTTCTTACCATCTGTGAGTGAGTAAGGGGATTATACTTAGTATTACATCAACTACACGGTAGAAGATGAAGAAAGGTAGTTTCCTAACACCCTATAGCCTCTCGAAGATAAGTACAGACATTTCTGTACTGATCCGCAAGACTCTATTAGGCCATGCTCATAACTTGCGAGACCTACGTGAACCTAGTGCTCTAATACCATGTTGTCACGACCCAATTTCACCTATAGGTCGTGATGGAGCCCAACATCAACGTTACGCAAGCCAACTAGTGGATTAAACATATATTTTCTCTTTTAATCAATTCTCGAGTAATAAAGCTTTCCTTAATTGCAAGATTTAAGAAAAATAGAAAGACTAAATAAAATCAAAATAATAATTTTCCACCCACAATTCTACGAAGTGTGTGCCAAGATCTGGTGTCACAAGTGTATGAGCATCTAGTAGATTATACAAAATCCAAAATACTGTATGAACATAAAATAGACAGAATATAAATACATAGAGAGACACTAGGTGCTGCGGAACGGCTTAGGGAAGGCAGCTCACCATTAGGCCTCGGGATAACGGGATGCGCACCGGTGGGACCACCTGATGTATCTGTCTCAGATCCTGCACAAAAAGTGTAGCAAGCGTAGCATGAGTATGTAAACAACGTGTACCCAGTAAGTATCAAGTCTAATCTCGAAGAAGTAGTGATGAGATGTCGACTTTGACACTCACTATAGGTCAATAATATTAAGATAGAAATATTTAAATAAACATAATTTATGTGATCAATAATAAATTCTCCTTAGAAAGCAGAAACAAATAATTCTTCATAATTTGACAAATTTCTAAAGAATTATTTAACTTCACAAGCTGGAATACAATAAATATCAAAGCATCGAATAACTTTTATTATTAAGCACGATTTCTGCCGAGGTCGTACGACCCGATCTATAATAATGTGTACACTGCCGAGGGTCGAGCGACACGAACCATAGATGCATCTATCTACTGTCGAGGTATTCGGCCCGCTTCACAAGAAGAGAAGAATGTTTTATAAGCATTTGGCATGGATATTATAGATGTTTTTATACAATAATAATATTATTTTCATAAGCGAACTTCCACAATTTTTCCAACAATTACTAATATGATTTAGACATTTTTAAATTAACAAGTATGATGCAATAATTCCAAATAACTCATGAATTGGGTCCTAAACACTACCCGGACAATAGCATAATAGTAGCTACGCACGGACTCTCGCCACCTCGTACGTATGTAGCCTCCACAATTAAAGATAATTATTTATTTGAAACATCTATGGGGCAAATTTCCTCTTACAAGGTTAGACAAGAGACTTACCTCGTCTTAAAGTTTATTTTTCGATCACAACTTCGCGTTAAAGCCTGAATTTGGTGCCGAAAAATCTGAAACTAGCCAAATGTTATATAATTTAATTAATACATGCTCAACAATTTGAAATTAAATTATTAGATTAATTACCCAACCCAAATTGATAAAATTTCTAAAATTCACCCCGGACCCACGTGCCCGGATTTCAAAAATTTTCAAAGGAAATTATTACCCATAATCTCAAGAACTCAAATATATAATTTTTACCTCATTCCATAACCATTTTCGTGGTTAAAATTGCATTTTTGTCAAAACCTAGATTTTTCATCTAAACCCTTGATTTTCACAATTTACATATTATACTCTACCCATGATCTATGTATTTAACTCACAATGGGTAGAATTAACTTACCTCCAAGTTGCTAGTTGAATACCCCTCTCAAGGAGCTCCAAAATCGCCCAAGAATGGAAGAAATGGGCTCAAAAATGGTTGAGCCCCGTTTTTAAGGCATTGGGTCCAGCTCTGCTGACCCCTTCTTCGCGAACGCGACAGGTACCTCGCGTTCGCGAAGGAAAAATTTCACCAACCGTAAAATACTCTTCGCGAATACGATAGAGGTCTCGTGAACGCGAAGGCTTGCCTGGCCTACCCTTCGCGAACGTGAAGGGTGAAATACACGGGTCCCCGTCCTTCTACGCGAACGCGAGAGGGCCTTTGCGAATGCGTAGGCCTAAGTTCCCAGGCTTCGCGAAAGCGAAGGGCAATTGCCCAGCTTTCCAAATTTCTTCATCGCGAACGCGAGAGTCCTTCTTAGTTCACGAAGAAGGAAACCAGAACTGGAATTTCTGGTTTTTCCAACTTAGCTACGGGTGATTCAAAACTCATCTGAACCACTCGGGATCCCGTCTTAATGCACCAACAAGTCTGTAAACATAATACGGACCTGCTCGAACTTTCGAAAGGCGTAAATCAACAACGAAACCAAGAATCGCACCCCAAAACCGAATTGAATCAAAATATGAACTTCAAGTTTCCAAATTGCTCCAAACGCGCCGAATCATACATAGACTACTCGGAATGACACCAAATTTTGCGTGCAAGTCTTAAATCACCATACGGAACTATTCCCAGACTCGGAATTCTAAACGGACCTCGATTATTCCAAAACGTACTCCAAACCAAATTTAAATAACCTTAAAACCTTCAAATAGTCAACTTTCATTGTTAAGCGCTGAAACGCTCACGGGTTATCCAAAACCCGATCCAAATATACATCCATATCCAAAATCATCATACGAACCTATTGGAACCGTCAAATCCCGATTCTGAGGTCGTTTACTCAAAATGTTGACCGAAATCAAACTTGGCCTTTTAAAGCCAAACTAAGGAACCAAGTGTTCCGATTTCAACCCGAACCCTTCCAAATCCCGAACTAACCATCCCCGTAAGTCATAAAATAGTAAAAGCACATACGGGGAGTCTTATTTAAGGGAACAAGGTTCTAGAAGGTAAAACGACCGGTTGGATTCTTATATTGTTTTATTGAAAAGGCAAAAAATATTCTACAAAAGTCAAAGTGAAAAATTATAGTATAATTTAAAGTCTTAAATATTTAGTTCATCTAGAATTTAAAGTACTGATATCATTATATGTATATGAAGTATAATGAATTTACATATTAATTTGCACTCCTTTCCTACTCAAGCAATATTGTCTCTTTATTGATTCTTTGTAAAATATTTGAAACTTATGCTCAACAATTAGATCCAATACCTAAGAAAATAGTTAAGAATATTAGAGAGAGAAGAGAGGAGAAAATAGAGTGGTTGACAAAGGGCAATAACATTGATGGTTTTGCGAACACAAAGATCTAAAAGTAAAAGTCGATCGATTTCTTTTATCGTTTCAAAATAAATTTATGACCGGATAAAATGTAATCACAGTCAAACATTTAAAAGTTGGAATGAGCTAACATTAAGAATTCTAACAAAAGGTAATTATTTCCTTACATGAGAACAGATTATTATGTGTTTGAATTAATTGATTAACAAAAGAAGTTATTCAATTCTTTTACAAATTTATTATATAAGTAAATCATCTTTCAAATTGACACAATAGTTTACATAAATTTTCTCCCTTAAAAAGAGAATCAAAATTGAAAGGAATAAAAATAAATAGAGAAAAATCGATTATAGTATAGTATTAAAAGTTAAATTGGTTAACTTGTTGTTCATTTAATTAAGTATGATCAATATTTATTGTAATGACCCAACCGGTCATTTTAACTTTTAGAAACCCGTTCCCTAAAATAAAACTTTCAGAACATGCTTTTATTAATTTATGACTTGCGGGGATGGTTGGTTCGGAATTTGGAAGTGTGTGGGTTGAAATCGGAACACTTGGTTCCTTAAGTTAGCTTTAAATGGACAAGTTTGACTTCGGTCAATATTTTGAGAAAACGACCCCGGAATCGGGATTTGACGGTTCCAATAGGTCCGTATGATGATTTTGGACTTTGGCGTATGTTCGAATTGGGTTTTGGATAACTCGGGAGCATTTTGATGCTTAATAGTGAAAAATCAACTATTTGAAGGTTTAAAGTTATTTAAATTTGGTTTGGAGTAAGTTTTTGAGAAATTAAAGTCCGTTTAGAATTTCGAGTTTGGGAATAGTTTCGCGTAGTAATTTAAGACTTGCACGCAAACATTCATGTCATTCCGGGTAGTTTAAGCATGTTTCGGCGTATTGGAAATAAATTGAAGAACTTAAAATTCTTAAGTTTGATTCAATTTAGTTTGGGGTATGATTCTTAGATTTGATGTTGTTTTACGCGTTTCGTGAGTTCAAGCAAGTCCGTTTTATGATTTCAAACCTGTAGGTATGTTCGGGCGGGGTCCCGAGGACCCCGAGTATCAATCGGACGAGGCTCGGACCAAGTTGGAAGTTGGGAGCCAAACCTGAAGCTCCCAGCTACTGTCAGAATCGCACCTGCGCTTGGCCAGTCGCAGGTACGACATTCGCAGATGCGGCAGAAACTCGCAGGCGCGGCACTCGCATACGCGAGATTTTGAGCGTAGAAGCGGAAAAGGGAAGGGGCAATCCACTGCAGATGCGGACGATTTCCGCACCTGCGAACGCGCAGGTGCGAAGCCTTGTGCGCAAATGCGAGAATTGGCCATGCAAGTGAAACTCTCACCTGCGAGGATTTTTCAGCAGGTGCGGAGCCGCAGGTGCGTTCCAACTTCCGCACCTGTTTGGCAGAAAGCTTTAAAGAACGGGAATTCACCATTTTTGCCCATTTTCTTCCATACTTGGGCGATTTTGGAGCTTTTTAAAAGGAGATTTCAACTAGCAATTTGGAGGTAAGTTAATTCTACACCCCTTGAGTTAAACACATAGATTATAAGTAGATTATAATTAATAAATCTTAGAAATCAAAGGTTTAGGCGAAAAACCTAGATTCTTATAAAAATAAGATTTTAACCACGAAAATAGTTATGGAATTGGGTAGAAATTATATATTTGAATTCTTGAGATTATGGGTAATATTTTTATCCGAAAATTTTCAGAATCCGGGCACGTGAGTCCGGAGTGAATTTTAAGAATTTTACCATTTCGGATAGGGTAATTTATTTAATAGATGAATTTTGAATTATTGAACATATATTAATTATTTTATATAACTTTTAGATAGTTTCGGATCTTTCGGCATTGAATCGGGAATTTTACGCGACGCGATAATCGGAAAGTGGACTTTGAGACGAGGTAAGTCTCTTGTCTAATCTTGTGAGGGGAAAATTACCCCATAGGGATTAAATTTAATAATTATTGATAATTGCGGGGGCTACGTACGCACGAGGTGACGAGAGTCCTTGCATAGTTACTATTAATGCTAAAGTCTGGGTAGTTTAGGACTCAAAGCATGAATTACTTATGTAAATTATATTCCTTGTTTAATTAATATTATTTGATATATATATATTGTGAATTGTTAGATCAAAATATTAAAAGATGGAAAATTTATATGTTTGATTTTCTGTTTAAATTAATTAATTGTTAAAAGAAATTATTCTTCCTCCCGAATTTATCTCATAATAAATATACTCTCCTTTCGGATGTACATAAAAAAATGTCCTCCTTTCTTGGGGAGCGGGCCGAACGCCTCGGCAGGATAGATGCATCTATGGATCGCGCCGCACGTCCCTCGGCAGTGTACACGACACTCTGGATCGGGCTATACGTCCTCGACAGAAATCGTGCTTAATAATAATAATAATTACATGATACTTTAATAGCTTATTTCAGCTTGCGAAGCTAATTGATAAATTGAAAAATCCTTGGAATTTAATGAATTATTATTCTTGCTTGTTAAATAATTAATTGTTATTCCTGAAAATAATATTTAATTAATAAATTGGAAATTATTTGAATTTAAGGAATTTAATTAATATATTGAGAATTGTTGCATTTGAAGAATTTTGATTATTTCCGTTGATTAAATAAATTATTGCAAATTCTGTAAATTATGTTGATTTATATATCCTAGTTGTATTTCAATTATTATTATTGCCCCATAGTGAGTGTCAAAGTCGGTCATCTCGTCTCTACCACTTCGAGATTAGGCTTGATACTTACTGGGTACACGTTGTTTACGTACTCATACTACACTTGCTACACTTTTTGTGCAGGAACTGAGGCAAGTACTAGTGGGGGACCAATCGTCTTACACCCACATTATCCAGGGACATAGTGGTGAGTTATTTCTCTGATCCGTTCTGCAGCTACTAGTGTCTCTCGTTGTATTTTAATTCTGTCTATTTTCATTTCGGACAGCATTTGAGGTTTTGTATAATCTACTAGATGCTCATACACTTGTGACACCAGGTCTTGGCACACACATTGATAGAGTTTGGGTTTTATTATATTTTCTTGGCTTTAAATTTTATCAATATATGCTTAATTTATTGGTTGGCTTGCCTAGCTGTAGAGTTGGGCGCCATCACGACTTATAGGTGAAATTGGGTCGTGACATTTATCTAAGTTTTATTATAGTTCAAATACAACTACCAATATAATATTTATGTGATATTAAAAAATATTATACACATTGAGATGGGGTACACGCGCAACGCGCGTACCCAAAGACTATTATAATAAAATAGATATAAAAGAAAATAAAAACACACTAAGGGAATAAACTAGCTGGCTATTCACTTAAAAATAGAATTACCTAACAATGGCTATTTATTAGGCCCTTTGGCATTAAAGGGACATGCACGTGCACTTAAAATGCACACAGGAGCAAAAATAAAAAAGCCGCCATCTGGTTTCGAACTCGAGACGTTTCAATTAACTCTGAATCAGCTAGACCACTTATTACACTGGATGAAATTGTAGAAAGTGAGTTCAAATAATTTTTATATACCCATTTTACAGAATTTAACCTACGTAAAATATCAAAATTTCCAATGGGTCCGCCCTTGATTAGTATAAGAATACTTAATTCGGAACCAAATTTGTTGATATACTTAGTATTGCATATTAACTTGAGAACGCTATAGATACCCATAAATTTAAAGTCCGGATCACCCTGTGTCTACAAAGCCTTTTGATTTTCATTTTCTTTAAAATTGAGAAAATAATCTCCTAATTTTCTGGCCCTTTCTTAGTTTTGGACATTGAACAATACATGGAGAATTGGAATTTAAATTCTTATAACACGTGATTAGATGATTTTCATTGTTGCAAATTATCTATTCATGACCTAAGAATTGAGTGTTATGCAAAGTACCTAATTCAATTAATTTGTTCATATATGACTTTGCTACCAAACATTATTCAATGTGTTAATGTGTGTTTATGCAATTAATTAGGCGGTGCAACTCACAATCGATACTTTAGGACCATCGATATGATAAGATGGTTGAGATTTTCTCACTTTTAACGGGAATCTTGGATTCGAATCCAGGATGAAGAACCTTCGAATAAGTTGTGCTTTATCTCTTCGTAAGCTTACTCGACGCAAATTTACATTAGTCGAGTCAATAAGTTTTACAGCTTGTTTGGATTGTTGTTACATGTCGTTTCATAATGTATTGTATTATATTGTACTGTATTGTTTGATGAATACAATGTTTGGATATATTGTATCGTTTGTCGTTGTTTCATGATGTCACGGACCAACAATATGAAAAATAAACTTACAATATTACTAAGAATAAATAGGATACAGACTAGAATTATTATATAAAAGATAGGGTAAAGGATAAAATATGAAAGAAAAAGTAAGGTAATGACGCCACCACACCAAATTCGCCGTTCTATAAAGTGGTATTTTTCGCCGTTACGACGAATTTAACGATATGATACAATATAATAAACTTTAAGTAACAATCAAAAAAATATTATATATAAAATAACAATGCGATACAATACAATAAGTAACAACCATCCAAACAAGCTATCAAGAGATCGATCTTAATTTCTATTTTTTGGATGAAAAATAAAGAAATAGAAAAGAAAAAATGACGAGGGGAATTTAATGGGCCAAAGGATGAGTAGTTTCACATGTTTTTATTTTTTATTTTTTATTTTTATTTTTTATTTTAGTTTCACATGTAAATATGTCAAGCCATCATGTGACTTTTTTCAACCAGTGGCCACTGGTCCAACTTCAAGAAGTGGGGCTTTGTTAGTGTCATCAGATTTAAAAAAGTACCAAAAAGAAAACTAAAAGAGGAAAAAATTAAAAGAAAATTTTTATTTAAAGAGAAACTAATAGGCAATTATAATTTGTGAGATGGCGGTATCTAACATATATTAATCCAGAAATTATAATCACAGTACTAATTTATACCACATGAGAGATGAGATAAAATAATCACACACTTGATGAAATACGGTAGGATAAGATGGTATATCCTGAATTAAGTCTGGGATTAAATTTATACCTTGTTTGGTCGGCAGTATAAATTTACCTCCAACCAAATAAGGTATAAATTTTATCCTACATCTTATCCCACCTTATACCTCATACCAAACGACACCTAAGGATTGTTGGGTTTACGGTATACAAAGATTATGTATGATTTACAGTCAAACCTCTGAATAAGAGCCTCGTTTGTTCCGATTATTTTTGGATGTTATTGCGAAGTGTTGTTATAGAGAACACATATTATAACATAACATAAATATTGGTTTCGAAAAAGTTTGGCTTTTATAGAGAAGTGTTGTTATACTTATATAGGGATGTTGTTATAGAGATGTCTGACTGTATAATATATGAATTATTTATGTTTGTATATAATAATATAATTGTTATCCGATAAATTATAGGCATAATTATTATATGATGAATAATGATACAGTAATTGCTTTGTATAGACTACTTAAAAAATAATTTGTCTTTAGATACCCTCTTATTTATATACTTTTAGGGTTTGTTTGGTACATGAGATAGGGATAACAATCTCAAAATAAAATTTAAAATTATATTTCTCTCATGTTTGACCATATGTATTAACTAATCCCGGAATAAGTTTTATACTAAAATAGTGGAATTAATCTCATAGGATATCCCACCACTATATCAAACGACCCTTATTTTACATTTTATCTTCATATTGTAACGACCCGACTTGTCGTTTTAAGAATTTATGCCACGTCCAGTGACTTAAGATCTCGAGCAGCCTCGCAATATGTATAATAACCTGCGTGTGTGTTCGAGTTTAATTTACGGATGATTCAGAGTGATTTGGGACACTTAGTCCCTAAGACGGAAGCTTAAGTCTTAGAATTTTGATCGTAGTCGGAACTGTGTGAAGACGACTCCGAAATGGAGTTTCGTCAAATTCGTTAGCACCGTTGGGTGATTTTGGACTTAGGAGCGTGTCTAGACTATGAATCTGAGGTCTGTAGCCAATTTAGGCTTGAAATGGCGAAGGTCGAATTTTTGGAGAATTGGACCGGAAGTGGACTTTTTGATATTTGGGTCGAAATCTGATTTCGAAAGTTGGAGTAGGTCCATAATATCAATTATGACTTGTGTGCAAAATTTAAAGTCATTGCGGATTGATTTGATGTGTTTCGGCACAAGTTATAGAATTTAAAAGTTCAAAGTTTATAGATTTTGATTTGGGGTGCGATTAGTCGTTTTGATGTTGTTTTAGGTTATTTGAGAATTCGACTAAGTTTGTATGATGTTTTAGGACTTGTTGGTGTATTTAGTTGAGGTCCCGGGGGCCTCGGGTGTGTTTCGGGGTGGTTTCGGATCATTTCGGGTTGTTTTTGAACTGCTGTATCTGGTATCTGACTTTTTGCTTCGCGAACGCGAAGAGAAGTTTTGAGGCTGCTAGGATTTGTCCTTCGCGAATGCGAAGGAGAGCTCGCAAACGCGAAGGTATGCCTGAAGAACCTACGCGAACGCGAAGGGCCAGTCGCGAAAGCGTAGAAGGAAGGAGGGGACTGGTCCTGGAGTCATCAGCCTTCGCGAACGCTACAAAATTTCCATTTCTTTCATTCATGTCGTGCGAAATTTGTTGAATTTGGAATTTGAACCTTTGTATCTCCATTTTCTCACAGATGGTGAGGACACGTGCTACTGGGTTAGTTGAGCAGGCATCTGCACATACTGCTAGGGCTGTAAGAGGCCAGAGCCGAGGTAGAGGCCGAGGAAGGGCAGGTGCTATGACTAGAGCACCTGTCAGAACAACAGTTGAGGAGCCACCAGTAGCTCCAGTTGGGGGACAAGTACCAGAAGCACCTGTTGTTACCCCCGGACTTCAGGAGACTTTGGCATAATTCCTGAGTATGTTTGGTACATTAACTCAGGCGGGATTGATCTCTGTTGCACCAAACATCCCGCAGATTGGGGGAGTAGCTCAGACTCCTATCATAACTCCAGAGCAGCAGGTTCACGTTGGTCAGGTTCCGGGTGTAGTACCAGTACAACCTATTATTCCGGTTCGGCCTGAGATCAGGCCCGAGGCATAAGAAGAAGAACAAAAGAGACTTGAAAGGTTTAAGAAATATGACCCACCAACTTTCAGTGGCACAGCTACAGAGGATGCCCAAGGATTTATGGAAACGTGTCACCGTATTCTCCGCACCATGGGTATTGTGGAAGTGAGCGGAGTTTCCTTTACCACATTTTAACTGTCAAGCGCAGCGTATCGGTGATGGCAAATATATGGAGAAGGTAGACCAGCCGATGCCGCACCACCAACTTGGGCTCAATTTTCGAAAATATTCTAGAAATAGTTTGTTCCCCAGACTTTCAGAGATGCATGGCGCACAAAGTTTGAACGGTCGCGTCAGGGCACTATGGCAGTGTCAGAATATGCTATTAGGTTTAGTGAGTTAGCCCGTCATGCACCTATCTTAGTTCCTACAATCACTGAACGGGGTCCGCAGATTCATTGAGGGGCTCGATTATGATATTAAAATATGCATGGCTCGAGAGTTGCAAACTGATGCTCCATTTCAACAAGTAGTGAAGATTGCAAGGAAGATTGAGAGTGTTTTGGGCGAGGAAAGGGAGTCTAAGGAGGCCAAAAAGATCTCGAAGATCTGGAGGATTCAGTGAATTTTACTCTTCAGCTAGAACCCATTATAGTGGAGGCTCGAGCAGTCGGTCAGCTCAGTCCGCACATCAGATTACTCGGGGTGCTCCAGTTTATAGTGCACCACCGACACGAGATTCTTACAGTGGTTATTTCAGTTATCCGGCACAGACTCAATACGAGCAGCCGCGACCTCAGAGGGGTTGTTGTGAGTGTGGTGATACTAGGCATATCATGAGAGATTGTCCCAGACTTGGGAGGGGTGGATTTCATCAGAACACTCCAGCTACAAGCGTTATTTCAGTTGATACTCCATGTGCACAGTCAGCTAGAGGTGAAGGACAGGCGGGTAATGGGCGCCTAAGAGGTGGAGGCTCGACCCGTTGATTTAATCACTATGATTTGGCTGAAGCCAATACACCAGATGGTGTCGTTACAGGTACGATCCTGATTTTTATTATAAAAGGATATTTTCCTTAATTTGATTCGGTTTTGAATATTGAGGTGAGTCCTCCTATTATGCTCCACTTATGGGTGAGCTTTGTAAATTTGTTACCCACTTATATGTTTATCCCTGTTGGGAGATTTAAAGATGTGAACCCGTGGCTGTCATTTTATTTTTGTACACCATTAAGGGCTATAAGTCCAAATGTAATTTTTATTATTCATTACAGTGGGTTAATGTGTTTCGGAATAATTGATTCCAATTTTTATGAATTATATGCCCTACCGGTATGAGGGTTCATTATGTGTTGTGAAAACTATTTATGAAATTTATTGAAAAGAAGAAAGAAAGTAAATTAAAATTTCAGTTGGCACAATGTGCAAAACACATGTGATTCGGAGTTGAGGACGAGATTCTCGTATTTTTATATGGTGTGAAATATTTAAACCGG
The DNA here is from genome assembly GCA_000715115.1 of Nicotiana otophora. Lineage (NCBI taxonomy): Eukaryota > Viridiplantae > Streptophyta > Magnoliopsida > Solanales > Solanaceae > Nicotiana > Nicotiana otophora. The sequence continues at coordinate 129,380 of AWOL01S0028059.1, read as the reverse complement.
GCTGCAAGCCATGATGGAAGTTATATAAGGACGAGGTCCTTGTGGTAAAATATTTATGAGTTTAAAATTCTCCCTTGTGAAATTTAATTTGTGTAATAATATTAATAGGGAGTCATGCCTGTTAGACTTATTTGATAATTCTTGTATGTTTTTCTGTGCATATTCAACCATTTTGGTGCTGTAAATATTGAGTTTTAACCTATGAGATGAGTGCCCAGGTGGCATTAAATGTGACTCATTGATCCGAGTAAGCAATCATGAGGTCTTCATGCCTCACATTCTGTTGTAAGTGTTGTGAAAATTCGAAATGAGGTGGTGGTTAATATGAGATTAATTGATGATGCTGGAATTAATTATGAACAGCTTTTAAGACCAGAGATGTGGTGATGAGCATGCATATGATGTGCTTCATGTCCTGATATCATAATGATAATGCAGTGCTTGTAATGCTGAGATTGGTGTTGTTCATATATATACCTTGAGGTATTTTATTGGGTTGTGGATGTGTTATTATGAGTTGTTTTGGTGTTACTCTGGCAGGTGGATAGGCCCGTTTACAAGGTAGACTCTGCCGAAATTTCTGAAAAATTTGAGAGTTAGTAAAATTTGGAGGATTGAGATTCGCAAAGGAAGAGATAAGTTATGTTATGTCTTTGAGGGCGAATGATCCTAAGCGGGGGGAGAATGTAACACTTTTGACGTACTTCAACACTATCAAGAAATTTGATGTGTGTGTAGGCACGAGTTGCTATAGCCAGTTGGGACTAATACCGTGCGTTGTTGTAAAAATCAGGCATTTTGAAAATGATTGGAGAGTTAGGGATTTTGCTTTAAAGCTTATAAGAATGGAGAAAAGAAATAATCTCAATTGAGATGGTGTAGTCGGACCTGTGTTAAATTGCGGGAATGTAAAATCACTCACAAGTATGTGTTCAAAAATATACTCAGTAATTCAAAGTCCTCAGAAAGATTCTTAGCACGTTCGAGGACGAACGTTTGTTTAAGAGGTGGAGAATGTAACGACCCGACTTATCGTTTTAAGAATTTATGCCCCATTCAGTGACTTATGGTCTCGAGTAGCCTCGCAATATGTATTATGACCCGCATGTGTGGTCGAATTTGATTTACGGATGATTCAGAGTGATTTGGGACACTTAGTCCCTAAGACGGAAGCTTAAGTCTTAGGATTTTGACCGTAGTTAGAACTATGTGAAGACGACTTCGAAATGGAGTTATGTTGGTTCCGTTAGCTCCGTTGGGTGATTTTGGACTTAGGAGCGTATCTGGACTGTGAATCTGAGGCATGTAGCCAATTTAGGCTTAAAATGGCAAAGGTCGAATTTTTGGAGAATTGGACCGGAAGTGGACTTTTTGATATCAGGGTCGGAATCCGATTTCGGAAGTTGGAGTAGGTCCATAATGTCAATTATGACTTGTGTGCAAAATTTGAAGTCATTGCGGATTGATTTGATGTGTTTCGGCACAAGTTATATAATTTAAAAGTTCAAAGTTCATAGATTTTGATTTGGGGTGCGATTCGTTGTTTTGATATTGTTTTAGGTTATTTGAGAATTCGACTAACTTCGTATGATGTTTTAGAACTTGTTGGTGTATTTGGTTGAGGTCCCTGGGGCCTCGGGTGTGTTTCGGGGTGGTTTCGTATCATTTCGGGCTGTTTCTTAACTGCTGTATCTGGTATCTGACTTTCTTCTTCGCGAACGCGAAGAGAGTCACGCAAACGTGAAGAGGAGTTTTGAGGCTGCTGGGATTTGGCCTTCGCGAACGCGAAGGGGGCTCCCAAATGAGAAGGTATGCCTGAAGAACCTATGCGAACGCAATGGGCCAGTCGCGAACGCATAGAAGAAAGGAGGGGACTGGGCCTGGAGTCATCAGCCTTCGCGAACGCGAAGCAGTAGGACCTGAGTGCATCGCGAATGTGAGAGATTGAACACGAACGCGCATGGCAGGCCTTCACGAACACGACGCTGGTAACGCGAATGCGAAGAAGAATTTGAGGCAGCAAGTTTTTGGCCTTCGCGAATGCGAGACAGAGGTCGCGAACGCGAAGAAGGCCTATCTGGGCAGAATTAAAAGTCTCAAAAACGGGGGTTTGAGTTCATAACTCAAAATCAAATTTGGAGCTCGGTAGAAGACGATTTTTGGAGAGATTCTTGCATGGGTGTTTGGGGTAAGTGATTCTTATCCAGTTTTAATTAATTTCCAGGATTATGTCTTTGATTAAAATCTTCCAAAAATGAAAATTTACGATTTGGAGGTCGAGTTGTTATTGGAATTCTATAAAATTAGTATGGTTGAACTCGTATCGGAATGGGTGTTCGGATTTCATGAAAATTATATCGGGTTCAGAGGGGCGGGTCCCGCGTTGACTTTTGTTGACTTTTTGGAATAAATTTTTAAGTTGACATATTATTATCCGGAATTATTTTCGACGAATTTTAATGAAGTTATGCAATTAATTTGAATAGAGTTGGGCGGTCTAGAGGTCAATTCGAGCAAGAAGGCGATTTTGGAATATCGGCCTAATTTCAAAAAGGTAAGTGTGTTGCTTAACCTCGAGTGGGGCAATTACCCCTTAGGCATCGAGTCTTATGTGCCATTTGTGAATTGTGAAAAGCCGTGTATGCGAGGTGACCAGTACGTACTCGGGCTTATATGTGTAAATTTTATTGAGTTAAAGTCTTGAGTATATTGTGTGGTAAATTGGATAATTGTTGGTATATATTTAATCATCTATTTGTCGTGCCTAAATCCTTGTTGTTGTTGAATCTGTTGTTATATGATAATTTGATGTGATTGTTACTTGATTGTTTATGTAATTCCGTGAATTTGTTGGTTTGATAATTATTGAAATTTAATTTCATTAGGAATTTTTCCTATGCAAATAATTAATTAAATGAGCTTAAGAAGAGATATTTATATAATTATTGAAAATTGAATTTAATGAAGACTTTACTTTATGTTGAGTAATTTTTATCTCTATTGATTATTTTTGGGTGTTGTGCACCTTATGGTCGAGCCATAGGCTCCTTATTGTGGAAAATAATGTATTGTTGATAAGTTGTGATAAGTTGTGATATTTGAGCATTTGATGTGTAATTTGTGACATGTTGTAAGATTTGAGCACCTGATGTGCAATCTGTGATATGTTGTAAGATTTGAGCACTTGATGTGCAATTTGTGAAATGCTGTAATATTTGGGCACTTGAGGTGCAAATTATATTATGCTGTGATATTTGGGCACTCGAGGTGCGATTTGTGAAATATTGTGATGTTGAAACGCATGCGGTGAGATAAGTGTGGCTTGAAACGCGTGGCTAGTATGGGAACTACTAGAAGTCATACGGTGATATAAGGTCAGGGTGTAGAAACGCATACGGTGAGATAAGGGTGGCTTGAAATGCATGGTTAGTAGGGGAACTACTAGAAGCCATGCAATGTGATAAGGTTGGCTAAAACGCGAAATGCTATTTCGGGAAAATAATTTCTTTAAAATTAAATGTGAAGGCTCCCGCGGTGATATAAGTAAATGAGATATTGCGAATTTATTTATGATTTGGGACTACGATGCGGTACCTCGGGAGTGTCCTGTTGATATTTCTTTATTCATGTTCTTGCCTTGGTGATTTTGTTTCATTTAATATGTAAATTCTTGTCTTTTTCCGTGATATACTAGTTGACTTTATTATTATGTGTTTTGTGCTCCTAGTTGTATTGTGTTGACTTTGGCTTTTTAGCACGAAACTCTGAAGAAGTATATTTCTGATTTTTCTTACTGATTTTCGATGATTGAGTATGTTTTAAATTAAATAGTTTTACAACGAAACCAATAGTTTATCTGATGCCTTGATATAAGTGCAACGTTATTTTCTTCACCCAAATGATTTTTAAAAATAAATTCAATTCTTTGTTGATTTCTTACTTGATTTAAAAAAAACTTTCAAACTCACTTTAGTGGAAATAAATTGATCATGTGGATATTATATATATTGAGGATATTGGCATGTGAATTGTCCGTGTGGTTGTAATATGAAATGTGAGCACGAGGTGCTGTGATTAAATGATAATGATATTTGGCACGCGAGTTGTCCGTGCAGTTGAGATATGAAATGAGGGCACGATGTGCCGGGAAAATATGATGATTTAATTATGGGCATGAAGTGCAGTGGAGATATGAAAAATAGGCTGAGACCCGTGTTTATAAAAATATGAAAATGGGCTGAGACCCGTATTTTTATGATTATGATTCAAAATATTTATTTGGAAGGATCTTTATTATGAAAGAATAACATTTGAAAGATATTTATTTGAGAAAAATTATATTTGAAAGAGAGTATATGGTAGAATTATATACGAAGGACATTTATTTGAAGAATTTGATTTAATTGGGTGTACTTGTATTATTATTTGTTGAAGCGATATTAAATGGTGTTGTGTTGTCTTATTGTGCATATCACTAGTTGTTTTATGATATCCTTATTGTTATCTGTTTCCTACTATCTTGTACATTATACTGCACAGGCTATTAGACTAGTGAGTGTCTTGACTAAACCTCGTCTCTACTCCATTGAGGTTAGTCTTGATACTTACTGGGTACCGACCGTGGCGTACTCATACTACACTTCTGTACATTTTTGTGCAGAGGCAGGTATTGAAGATATCGGACTTGAGCAGAGTTAAAGCGGGACCATAAGGATTCAAGGTAGAGCTGCTTGGTCGTCGCAGTCCCTTGGAGTCTTTTCATTTCATTGTACTGTTAATTTTTAATCAACAATATTATATATTCGGTTCTCGTGATCATTCCATGTATTCAGTTAGAGTTCGTAACTCAGTGCTACCAGTCTTCAGAGGTTGTATATTGTAATTATTTCCGTTGTTAGTTTTTTTTTTTTAAATTAAAAAAATGGCTTCAAAATGTAATAGAAATCGGCTTACCTAGTCTTAGAGACTAGGTGCCATCACGACGCCTGTGGTGGGATTTTGGGTCGTGACACATATAGAGTCAAACATCTCTATAATAATATCTCTATATAACAGTCATTCACTATAAAAATCAAGTTTTTTCGGAATCGATTTTTATTTATGTTATAATATATGTCCTCTATAATAGCACTTCACTATAGTAGCCAAAACATATCGGAACAAACGAGATTGTTACAGAGAGGTTTGACCGTAAAATAATTCTTTAACGTTTGCTAAATTATTCCATTACTAATAATATGTGCGGTTTTTCATGCAGAGTTTAATACTGAAACTAAAAGCTATATTAGCTATTATATTAATAATGTAAAGTTTTACAGAATTTTAATATCGAAAATTGAATATTACTCTAACGGCTCTTTCTGAGCTTGCTTCTTTCTGAGTTTCACTGACACAGCCTGACACCTTTGTCAGTTTGTCACTTTTTTATTCGTTCTGAAATTACTAATAAAAACAAAATCAGAAATTGCTCAATAATTTCAGGAATAAATCAGCAGTCTCGAATATTTATTTCAAAATAAATAAATTAGCTAACTTTGATCTTTTCTAAAATTCTTCAAGTATTCATGTAGTGTGTTACAAAGAAAAAAATCATGTTTTAGAAAAAAAACATTCATTTGTTATTAGCAAACGGTTTTAAACTATCAACAAAATTTTCACATAATTTTTGTTATATGGGCTAGGCCTCATTGGCCGTAGGATATTTTCCTGTGATTACTAACACCTAGTATTTACTCAAAATGTGTATAATATATATCTTCGTTCGTTGATTTAATATAAACGTTATATTCGAGTAAATTTTTATCAGATGCTTTCTTGGAATCTAATATAATATATTCACTGGCTTTGGAAAATACAACTATAATAAATTGATAGAGACAAATTGAAGACTTAAGTTATTTGTTTTTTGGTTTCTTACTTGTTGTCTTCGGTATTCGCATCAGAACTCGAATTATTTTGGACTCGCATCTGTCACGACCCAATTTTCCCTCTGTTTGGGTATCGTGATGGCACCTAGTTTTAGGAACTAGGTAAGCCTAACATTAATTGAAACAATAATATTATTTAAATAATACCTAACAATTTGAAATAAAAATCTCTTAAAATTTTACAATTCCCAAAACTCGGTAGTATAAGTCATAAGCCCTACAGAATTTGATACAAATTTCTAAATACAACTGTTTGGAAGTAGGTAAAACAGTGTGAATATAAAAAAGGAAGGTGACTATGAAGCCTGCGAACGCAGCAGCAGGTTTACCTTGAGTCTCCACAGCAACAATCCGCACAACTAGCTAATGATCAACTGACTTCGAAATACCTGGATCTGCACAAATATGTGCAGAAGTGTAGAATGAGCACACCATAGCGGTGCCCAGTAAGTATCAAGACTAACCTCAGTGGAGTAGTGACGAGGTACAATCAAGACACTCACTAGTCAATTAACCTGCGTCATACTAAAATAATCAAAAATAAATAGCAGTGATGACAACAATAATCAACTAGTGATATAAACAGTAAGGCAGCAAGAACACCATAATTATTACTCAGGCGAATAAGAGAAACTCAAGTACAACCAATTAGACAAGTCTTTCACATATAATTTTTCAAATAAATACCCTCCAAATATATTTCTTGAAATAAGTATCTTTCAAATATAAAACTCTTTTAAATAAATATCTTTAAAATATAATTCTTCAATTTAGATGTCACCCTGTGATACCTTATTTCATAAACATAAAATATGGGTCTCAACCCTCCTTCATATTTCCACGGCACCTTGTGCCCATATTTCTATCGCAACTGCACGGACTACTCACGTGCCAATAATATCAATGTATATAAGATCCACACGATCAATTTATTTCTGATAAAGTAAGTTTAAAATTTTTAAATCAAGTAAGAAAATAAAAAAAAATGAATTTATTTTAGAAATCATTTGGGTGAAGAAAATAACATTTCAATTAAAATGAAGCACCCGATAGTTGCTGATTTGGATGTAAAACTTATAAGAATTAAAGTATACAGCAATTTCTTTTATTCAAAACAACGCAACCTTCAAAACTAATAAAGACTAGAACCACAAATTCTCAAAGTCTCGTACAAGAGCCAAAGCCAACACATTACTACAAGGGATACAAACCCATAATATAATTAAATATTACATCACAGAAGAACACAACAATTTACCTATCACGAAAATACAAAATAACCGAAGACAAGTGCAACCATAGAGAATGTCAATAAAGGCACTCCCGAGATACCATCTCGTAGTCCCAAAAGTAAATATGCAACAACAACAATACCCCCAGGCCATCACAAATCATCACAATTCAATCCCCGACATAGCCCACTTTGTCTCGCCGTGTGTGCAATAGTAAAGTGAATGCCCGCCTTATCTCGCCACACACGCACAATAATATTCTCACCTTGTCTCGCCACATGCACAAACCCATATATATATATAT